>VDFB02154528.1:0-38538 GCA_007258455.2 Sequoia sempervirens | reverse complement strand
GCATCAAACTGAATACATTGCATAAGATATGAATTTATGATAGCAAGAACTTGATAACAAGAGCTGTAATGATTTGCTGTTTGAAGATACTACTCTCAGAAGTGCATAGCAGCAGATTATTGCCCTCTTGCTCATGAAATCAAACCCTCTAGAAGTCGTCCGTGGCAGCCCAGCTAGCTGTAATTACTAGACAAATGCACACAGCAATATGCCTTAAGATATGTTTCCTCCAATTTATCCACAAATGCCCGGAATGATAAACTGATTGCTCTTCTTGAAAACTGGAAATGATTATCAGCAATGTAATGGTCTATAATCTGCCCCAATTTGCTAGTATTTAATGGATCTATGCAGCTGTAAAACCTTTCTGATTTTTGTATATTAATCCTATCAACACATGCAGATACCTTCACAAATATGCTCAAATAAATCCCATGTGCCAACATGAGAATGCACAGATCTGCAATATATAATATTCTCCAATGATTAACTATAAACCTCTGTTCTGCAATGATTATCCTGCAAACCCTTGTATTAGTTTCACTCAAATGCCTCAACACTGTAGTGGGTACTGTAGCAGCGGATAAAAGCTTGCAATCTGCTATTTAATGGCTACCAATGATGAGCTACAGGTGTGCAGTAGATGAATCTTCAAATATGCTCAAACCCTTGATGTATTTCTTCAATCTTTAAGCACAATCAAAACTTCTGGATGAAGCTCTCCTCTAGCAATAATTCGGCTGGTATCTCACAGCCTCAAAATCGCTTCCACACTGAAGAGTTTTCGTTCTCTAGTGCAATTTTAGCTGAAACCCTTGGCCTCCAGCACAAAAACCAAGAAACTCACGAGCAAAGTCAAATAATCATCCAAATAATGAGTTTGATTTGCTTTGGAAACCCTTTATATTCACTCAACTCTTAAATGCCTTTAATTCCCTTTTGACATCCACTTTTAGGGTTTTAATAAAACTTTATAATAACTTTCAAAAGGGTCAATCCCTTCATGTGCAAGTAAAGTCACTTTTTAAACATTTTAAATGCATTTAATATCATTTAAAATGATATAACATGTGCACACTTTGACTTTATAAAATATTTTAATACTTTTAAGTGGCAACTAATTCAAGGGTCATGGCCTCATGGGCCCCTTTATAACTTAAAGTGACTTTTATAACATAAGCTTTTAAAATAACTTTTAATAATTAATCTCATCATAAAGTCAACTCATTTATGCATTAAATATCTGCAAATATTATATCACTAGGTGACCTACCAAAATTAGTAACTCCCTGCTCTTGACTTACTATATATAGTAAGTCTCTCCAAATGTGCCAAGTAACAACTGCAGAGCCCCATCAATGTCGTCACTGCCTCTGAAGACTGTCCAGGTGCCTCAAATATAAATAGAAACCTCGACTCCCTGAAATAGTCACTTACTATAAATAGTAAGTGTGTCAAATGGAGTCCAATGAAGGCCAATCCTGGTCTCTCACTGAATACTGGAGGCGCATTAACCTCAATCACTGCCAAAGGTGACCCCCTAACCATCAGCTCTAGCCTACGAGGGTTAGGAATAGGCTAAGCAACCTGTCAACATGTTTGAGCTAGAAATGGGACATTACAGATCTATTATGGGCCATAGGTTGAAACACTAGTGAACAAAGCATAACAAGAGACAACAAATTGGTTGCATTAACAACCCATGTAGGGGTGAGCAAACTAGAAAGCAAAAGCCAAAACATAATGTTGGCGTTTCAATTTGCACCTTTGGAATGTGGATTAGAAATGGACAACTATGCACAGTTAAACTGCTCTTTAAATTAGGAGGGTAAGCTCCCTCTTTGCTGATGATGCTTAAAAAGAATACTAAACTATTGCCAATCTTTTTTTTTTGTTCTCAACTAACAGCTCAAGGTTATAAAACTCTTTGTCTTGTAGCTGAGGTTTTCTCTTTTCCAAAGCTTCAAACTACAACTAGGCCTAAACTATAGATGCTTCTAACAACTCAAGTAAACTCAGAGCTTGAGAGTTAGAAGTAAACGAGGAATGTTTTGATTAACACAAAAGCTTAAATAAAATTACTTCTAGATCACACCTGAAGACTCATTGTACTTATAAGATGCAAGCAAAAACATAGAAGACAAAATATTGAAAGAGATTGAGACAGTAGATCAGAGCAAAGTAGGCATAAGATTTCCTTCCTCAAATTTCCAACAGCAATTACACTTCGTAGACAACAGATTGTAGCAAAGACAAACTTACAATGTGCGATCAAACACCAGATTATACTTGACACAAGTTGAACGGTAACTAATCAACAATTTGTAGCAATACAGGGTTACAAGTTAGCTCTTACAATAACAGTTCGCTGAAAATAATGGGCAAGGCTGCCCTTATTTATACCAAAAAAGGAGTAGGTAACCCTAAAATCTCCTCGCTTTAAGCTGACTAGACTTGTCAACTCTCAAGATTTATTTCTAAAATTAACACAAAACAACTAACTAACCACTTGCTAAAATCAGTTAACTGATTTAAAAGCAGGGAAACTATACATTTGATTTTTCTATTTCACAAAGAATAGATAAGCATGAGACAAGAATAGCAAGTTAAACTCGGAAAAGGCATTGAGTTGACTGCTACTTTTAGTTCTATTCTTGGAAATCTTCACTGCCCCAAAAAGTTGCCGATTTCTCTCCAAAAAGCGGATTCCCAAAAAAAAGCTGAGGTCTGGTTTTTGTAGACAATCACGTTTTGAAGAGACCCAATTCATCAGATTTTGAAAAAGTGGGGGAATTTCTGAAAAAGTGTTGAAAAAGTGGATTTTTGGGAATATAAAATTTCCCAATCTTGAAGAGGAGCAAAAAGCAGATGTACCCAGATTGATGAAAACTTACAAAGCTGACCACCTGTTTTTGAAATGCAATGCCCTAGAAGATTGGACCATGAAAAAGTGTGCCTTTGTGCTTCCCAATCCCAAATCCACAAAGAACACTGAAAAAGCACTCCATTTGAGCTTCCAAATCTTGATGAGAAGAAAATTCTATCTTCTTCCTCTGGATGCTAACTTGCAAAATATGAAGAATGCCAAAAGCTTTCTTGAATAGAGTTTGAAGATAAAAAAGCACTTTCTTTGCAAAGCCCTAAAATTTTGAAGTCTATCCGTGAAGATAGAAACTTTGTTTGCAAAAATCTAAGTCTGTTGCATTGCAACGATGAAATCCTCCTTTGTAGGGAAAAAAAGCATGCGTGTGAGGACGCATATTTGATGAAGTTTGGCAAAAACATACACATTCGATGACATTATCAAACACGTAAAGCTTCAACAGTGTTAGCCATTTTTCTTCGGTTTTCAACTTTTGTTTGCTTCTACTTCTGGCAAGGCCTGCCTTTGACTTCGACGAGCCGACAATCTGGTATTACCAACTGATAAAATTTGCTTGACCATGGCAATCTCATGTTTGACCATTGCTGAAGTGATCTCCAACTTCATATCAACGTTCAACATCGTTTGATTGAGTTTGCGAGCTCTCGAAATTGCCGACATAGACTAAGCTGGAAAGAAGGCGTGTCGGGGTCAAAAAATTTCTAAGTGTTGAAATCCAGGTGCCCTTGGCTGACAGGGGCGCTTAGCACCTCATGCCTTAGCTATTTTTTAACGATTTTCAAATTTTTACTTTGCGTGTTTTTGCCGGAAGCCAGTGACCCCAGTTTGCGCGTTGTTTCCTGCCAGCCAGTGACCCCAGTTTGCGCGTTGTTTCCTGCCAGCCAGTGAATAATAGAGATTGAAAGGCAGTTAATCAAGCAAGCTTGATCATAACTGAGATGAATTATACCCTTTGCTGGCCTCCGACATAGCATCTGACTGATTTTCTGAGAACCTGAACTGGGCTGACGAAGGAGTTTGATGAACTTTTGAACAGGTGAAAAATAAACTAAGTCATGAGAAGCTAGGCGCCTCTCCTTGACAGGGGCGCCTAGGCTTCCATGCCTTAGCCAAAAATTGATGATTTTCACTTTTCTTTGATTTTTTGATCTCCACCTTTGCCGATTGTGCCTTTTGATCATTGATTTCTGCGTGATGACAAACACCTGCATCCGGATGTTGAGCATACTAACCTATCTAAATCTCAGTGATATGTTTGCCAGCTTTTCTCAGCCTCTAATGTTGCTTTTATCTTGTTTTCTGGGCGATTGAAGGTTACTGACGGGCAAGATTCATTGTTTTCGAACAACGAACGATGGAAGCCGAAAAATGACTAAGGCACCAAATGCTAGGTGCCCTGACTGGACAGGGGTGCCTAGACAACCTAGAGTTAGAATTTTTTACAATTTTCAACTTTTTCTTTGCTTTCTTTGTTCACTGTTCTGCGTGCATTGTTGCCGTTCATCGTTGTCTGTGCAACATTTGAGACTTTGAATCTGACACTTGGCTGTTGACCTTCCTCCATTGATGACTTTGGAGCTTTTTGCCTTCTGAAAAAGCAAAATTGACCCACTAGAGAAATACTAATGATTTGACGATTCTGATCGGACCACTTTGATTGGGAAGTATTTTCAACCAATTAGAATCAGTTAGAGCCCTCCAAACAAAGATTCTATTTTTAGAAAGTTTTTCTAGCATCCATTTGACAACAAACCCATAAAACCTTGAATCAAGTCTATTTTTAGAAACTTTCTACTTTCTATTTTTAGAAAATTTGACTTTTGATGAATTTTTTTACAAGACTTTGACCACTCTTTATAAAATGCTTTAATGAAGCAAAATTTTTAATTGGGCACAACACATAACAATTAGAAGCAACCCAAAAATCCAACCAATTAGAGAACCAACTCAAAAACCCATGAATCATGGGAGTGTAGAGACCCTCCAATGACCGACACTAGAATTGTCAAGTCTCCTTAGTCATCTAATTATAAGATTGAACTACTCAACAACCCATTGTGACCATTGCTGATTTCAACTTTACGTTTCCGTTACTGGGAGGATCATCAATCCCAATTAACTAAACTCCATGGATAATCTCAACATGCTTGGCCACCGTAGTTAGCATACCACCAAACAACCATGGGAGAGAGAATGCATTGGATACTCTATAGTTTCCTTACAATGAGAGGCCAATAAGTGCCTTATTGCTGTTTGCAGGTCCATGCAAAATGAAGAAATATTTTCCAAGTCCAAGGATAGATCCTTTATCTCATTCTTCATAGCTTGAGTTCTACCATGTCTTGTCCCACACCTTTGACATCATCACAAGCCTTACGTTTTACCTTCTCATCCTTTGAGGCTTCATCTACAACCATTGAAGCATTCTCTTGTGTAAGGAGAAGCATCTCCATCCATCTTTGAACCTCTGCAAACGGGATTGCTCTAATCAAATTCTTTGAAAAATCTGCATTGATCTTGTTATGAGACTTAGCCAAGCCATTATCTACGAAGCCATCCTCACTGATTATGCTTTTCCCCAAGTTTAGCAAGATCAGGTCAGGGTAGTGGAAAAGATTTTGAAGCTTATGGTGAGATACAAGATATAACACAAGGGTTTGCTCTTTTCCTAAAATAGTATCCGTGAGAACCCCCTGTCTGCATAAGAAATTTCTGCTAACAAAAACTTGCTAAAATTCCCGTTGGCTAATAGGATACATTGCTTTGATACCACTATAATAAACTGCTCCATTTTTTAAGACCAAAATATTGCAGTTGTCACAAGTTTATTGCACAAGCATTTGACTATTTAATTTATGCTGACCTCTTAAGACTGCTGTTGACTGTTCAAACAACTACTCCTTTAAATTTCAGACTCCCTTATAGCTGTACAGTCCCTTAAAAGATGATATGGCAGACTTGTGACATGGTATGGAAGCCGTTAGACATAGTATGGCAGCAAGTGAAGTGTAGTGACTCCTTTATTTGAGGCTGGAAATTCCCTTGTGAGGTAGCGCCAAGTTTGACCAAACTTTGAATCACCCAAAGTGGTGCGTCAGCCTTATTGTCCCCAATACATTGTATGGAAGTCCTTAGAAGTGCTATGGCTAACATAAATAAAACTTAGGAAAGCTGTACTGGGCTTTGAATCTCCTCAAATATGCTTTGATTCACCTTTGTTAGTTTTATAAATTGTATGACTTCCTTAGGGGCTAGAGATGGTATGGTTGGGTAAAACTCAGTCCAATAAATTATAATCTTTAATTCATTTCACCAGTGCACAAACTGCAGTATAATTTTTGCTGTTTCACCATTTGCACACACTACATTGACAAATTAATTATTTGTTGGCAAATCTCAATTAATTTGTACTTGGAAATCTGATGCCTGCAACTGTCAACAATTTTGATGTAATTTCTGTTAGATGCAAATGTATATCCTAAGTGAATCCACCATTAATTTGACTATGAAGAAATCTTTCATCTTCAAAGCCAAATACCAGTAGGGTTTTCGTCCTAGGTTTGAAGTCCGAACTTGCAAATAAGAGAAATAATATGTCCAAGATGTGTAAATGAACTTCTTCATTCCTCTTTTGTAACTTCCGAGGGAACTTTTGAGAAGTAATAATTTAAATTGACCTTTATTAACATAATAATCTTTTTGGTCCACATAAAGTGACTTTATATTTTTTTTACATTTTTGAAGTCACTTTATAAAAAGTAATCAAATACAAGTCGCCCACAACTTTAGTTTAACACAACTTAATTTAATTAATTAAATTATACCCTTTTTAACTCTCCGAATTAGCCTACGGGAATAAAATAGGCTAATGAAACTCCCTAGAACATCTAATCGAAGAAGGGGACATTATATTGCATCACAATACTGCCTATGTAAAAGTGCTAATTCCCCGTGTGTGAATGTTCATATTAGCTTTAAACAAGTCTATATGCTGCATAGGAGGTCTATCCTCCCAAAGCAGGTCTTTCATGTAATTGCAGAAAATATTTTTTAACGTCATTGCATTAGACTTATACTGCAGAAAGGTAAAATGTAAGTTTAGTAGGTTCAACAGTTGGCATTGATCTAATTTGTTATGATTCTACACAAAGGCAGACTCAAATATTATCATAGGAAATCTATGCTCTAATTGAGATAAAATTATATTGAACACCTTGAATGAGAGTGCACAATTGATTGATTTAGCATGATATAAAATCAGAATAAACAGCAAAGTTTCTGCAGATGGATGTACTTTAGAAATTTCACCTTTTATGAAGCTTGTCCTTTTTTTATTCCATATAAATCAGAAACAACTTCCGCAATGCATGTATTTTGTACAACAGTATCCTTTCTTCTGTTAGTGATGAATATAATACCACATTAAAATATGTGTCCTATATGCAAGCCAAGGACAGGTGTCATTTGTTTCCCTTGTCTACTAGGATCACTTTTCATCATTCAAGTCAGGAACCTTATCACTTATCACCTTTTTCTAAAATACAAATATTAATGATTAATGTAATTCATTCATGCATGTTGGAAATAAATAACTGAAATCAAAACATGGAATATAGCCGATGGATCAGCAAAGAGGCATTTTTATTTCTACTTAGGAATCCCTTGCCTTGGTATTTCAACTAATCTGGTGGTTCATGCTTATTTAAGAAGGATTACTGTGAAACAAAGGGTATGGTGGAGAAAACTGAGAGCAATTAATAAGAGGCAAATGTGTATGCAATTTGATTGACAACCAGTATCTTATTGTTCTGCTCATTTATATTTTGTTAGGCTGGTGGTTCTCCATAAATGTTTATATTTTTAAACATCCTCCATATATTAGATATATAGAAGTAGATAATTGGGTTTCCTGTGTCTTGGACATCTAAACCAAGTTTTAGCCCTAGTTTTTCTTAAGATTCTGTCTTCTGTATTTTACAACTATCAATGTCTCACAAGGAAGCTATTCATATATTTTTTAGCCTTCTGTACCATAAAAACCTGCTTTCTTAATGTTTCAAGTCTAGTAGTTGTATTGTTAGGATGAACAAAATTAGTTTTTGGGAAATGCATTTCAATGATAAAACCGAATTGGGCATATTTTTAGTCATAATTGCTTCATAAAATTTGATATGAACTATGGTTTCATAAAGTATAATAAATCTGAATTCTGATGCAGGACTACATATTCAGGAGGCCCAGAAAAAGTCCAACGTTTCAGGCAAATGACAGGAAAGCCTTCATTTCCTATTGAAGGTATCTTTCTTTTGGATACTGGCAGATCATGCAAAATAATTGTGGATATCTATATTTGTATAAGGTCATTCTGATTTTATATGCTTAGATTTCACCCTAAATTACTTATAGAGTTTTAGTTGGATTTGCTTTTTCTATGATCATCACTAGAATTGTAAATTACTATTTATTCTTGTGGATGCTGTAAAGCCATGCTTTTGATGATTAAAATATATCTTCCAATCCAATACATTGAGTGCTCACCATGCTCAGTTCAAAGTTCTTTTTAGTGTTGGGGGTCTAGAAAATATTCTTGAAGGCTTCTGTCTCTTCATTGTATTGAGTTGGCATAGTTTACATACTCGGAATCGGAGAGTACTCGGCAAGCCCAAAAATTTTGACTCGGGAAATACTCGGCAAATACTCGGCAAATACTCGACAACTTAAAAAGTAGCAAAATTTCGTATAAAAACACATTTTTTTTGCAAAATTCAATTCTAGAATGCATCAAATGAGTCTAAAAACCATGAGGGAGTGTTTTATATAAAATTTCATTGTTCAATACATATGGATTACAAAATGGCATCATTATACGAAGCCGCATAGTAAAACTATTAACTACCAATAACTATAGTCAATTTATGATGATTGTATTTGAAAATCATCATCATAAATTTCATATCTAGGAAATTACAATTTCCTCTTCCCCAACCTAGAGAAAAATTGGGGGGTAGAGGGTATGGTCCTTGCACTCGATTCTGGCTCCCTGCTTGCCGTAGAAGATCGTGGAAGTGGCTCCACCATGTTGGTAGGTGGCAGTGGCTCCTCCACTACCACATCAATGTCATCCACTCCAATCTCTCCTGCTTCTGCTGCAGGCAAATCCTCCATAGCTTGCCTCTCGAAATCAGCAATCTCATCCTCTGTAAACAAGGAGGCCTCATCATCCTGCACGGTCCAATCACTGTATGGATCAATCTCATCCAAATCAATGAGCTCTTCTGACTGGTCTTGCACCTTTCTTGTGCGAAGCCGAAGGTTATATTGAACAAAAACAAGATCATTGAGGCGTTGTTGAGTCAACTTATTACGCTTCTTCGTGTGAATGGCATCAAACAAACTCCAATTCCGTTCACAGCCAGAAGAACTACAAGGTTGAGACAAAATTCGAAGGGCTAGCCTTTGCAAATTTGGGGTTCTTCCACCCCAATCTTCCCACCAAGAACCTACAATAAGATATTCAAGTTTTTGTAAATATTAATAGAACAATAGTAATAAGTAATAATAATTATAATTCATAACTTGCAAGATATAAGGCTTCACTTTTTCTTACTTGGTGTTTGGATCTCTCTTCCTCGTTCACATAATTTGGAAGAAAACAAAGGCCCCCTAGCTTCCTTATATTTTTGCAACTCTAGAAGGATGAGGTCTTTCACTTCAGAATTAGGTGTCATCCTTTCAATACATGTGAATAGACCCTCCATAACCTCCCCATTAGCATCCGTGAAGCCATCAGAGAAGTAGAACTTGGGGTTGAGAAAGTAGCCTGTTGCATGAATGGGTTGGTGGAGTTGATTGTTCCACCTTCGATCAATGATCTCTCAAATAGGGGTAAATCTATTTGCATCCCCCATGTAATAGCGTTGGATGGCCTCTTTGGCCCTATCCATTGCCTCATAAAGATATCCCATCATAGTTTTCTCACTGTCCACCAAGCGCAAGACCCCTCACCAATGGCTCAGTCACCTATAAAGTACAAAGTAGAACCAAATTTAAATTACACCTTACAATGAAACAAAATACTTATAGAATTTTAAATTAAGAATAAATGATTCAATCTGAAAATTCATTAGAGTTGAAGTTACCTTGACAATCTCTAATGCTCTAGTTCCAAATTGACTATCAAAGATTATTGCTTGAATCTTTTCTCCATCAGCCTTCTTTGAGTAAGTTGAGTCTACCCATGGTTGACTCACAAACATCTGCTTCAAGGAAGTCAATAAACCAGTGATACTTTGCAATGTTAGAAAATTAGTTGCAAACCTTGTAGCACCTGATCGCACAAGCTCTTTCCCCTTGGTGTGATCTCTCATCAATTGAAGAACCCATGGGTGATTATATATATATTTTGTTATGTCTCTTGCTTGTTCTACAATTGGTTTCACCCAATCAATTTTGCCTATATCCTCCAAAAGAAGGTCAAGGCAATGAGCTGCACAAGGGGTCCACAAAACTGTTGGATGCCTCGCTTGAAGCAATCTACCAGCTGCCACGTATGCTGCTGCATTGTCAGTAACAACTTGGACAACATTTTCTATGCCCACCTCTAAAACAACCTGCTCCAACATCAAGCTCAAATTTTCTGCATTCTTTATTATGTTGGAGGCATCAATTGACTTTAGAAAAACCATCACACCATTGGAAGCCACTATAAAATTGATAAGTGTGCGGTTTCTTCCATCTGTCCAGCCATCTGAAAGAATTGAGCATCCAAACTTTTGCCATTTCTTCTTTTCTTCTTCCACAATTCCTTTTGCATCTACAATAGCATCTTCAAGTAACTTGCCACTTAGATCTCTTGGAGTAGGGGCCTTGTACCCTTTGCCTGCAACTGTCAATGCTGTCACCAAACACTCCCAATATGGACTCCTTGCCACATTGAAGGGAAGATTGTTATAAAACCAAAAATTTGCACAAGCCTTGTCTGCCTCTTTGTGCACCTCCTTATTCCACCCAGTTGCTTCCAATGAAGGTTGTGATCCTTGAATATTTCTGGGCACAAAAAACTGGAATTTGCTCAAAGTGGAAGAAGTGGATGGGGTATTGCGACCAGCACGTATACGTGGACCACGACTAGAGCCCACCATGGTTTTAGTTTGCATAAGCTCTTCAGAATCTTCAGCCGAATTAGGAGCAATGGCTGCTTGCATGGCTGCTTTTACTTTTTCCCTCTCTATTTTTTTTTCTTCAAGTGCTGCAAGAACAGCTATCATCTCTCGTTTCACCTCTAAACTAGCCAATTCACATTCTTTTGAATCACGACAAGGAATACCAGCAAGATGGTATTTGAGGCGATTGATGCCTCCACTAATCTTCTTCTTGCAATGAGTACAAATAACACTGCCTGGTACTGGCCCATAATAACCATGTTTCCAAGTAGGATCACGACTACCAGGGGGTCTCCTTTCAATGACACTTGTGCCAACTGAGTCCGAAGCAGATGCAGAGGCGGATGCCATTGTGATTGAATATTAACCTACAATATTAAAAGTTGAACAATAAATATATTAGTTGTAAGTTGTAACAAATCTTGTACAAAAGAACAATGAACAATCAACTAATTTTTTAACTTTATTCAATCATTATCTTATTTCAGTTTTTGCATTCTAATATTTGTATTTTTTGTTGCATGCAGATTGATTTAATTTACTTGTATGCAAATTGGCATTGCAGTCCTAAGTCCTAAGTCCTAACCCTATTGACTGTTGCAAATTTGCAGGTGGGAGCAGCAGATCATCATTACATAGCAATTGCTCAAAATTGAAAATTATACTATAAGTATATTTAATAATTTGAAGTTTTGAACATGTTTACTCATTAATGAAAGATCAAATTATCTATGACAGCCAACAGGTATGATGAAATGAGCTTTGTTTCTGCTTATTAAACCCTGATTTCAGCACTCCTTTGTTTCAAACTTTCATGAGTTCATCATTCATGGCCATGCATAGAAATTTTGTAACAAAGTTTGAAACAAAGTAGTGTTGAATCATGGTATGATGAAATGAGCTTTGTTTCTGCTTATTAAAACCTGATTTCAACACTACTTTGTTTCAAACTTTCATGAGTTCATCATTCATGGCCATGCATAGAAATTTTGTAACAAAGTTCGAAACAAAGTAGTGTTGAATCATGAAAGTTTGAAACAAAGTAGTGTTGAAAGGAGGGTTAAGCAAGCAAAACTGGAAGTCTGTTAAGTTATAAACTTTCATTGTTTGAGTTTGAATCATCACATTCACAGCCCAGCTATAGTTTTCAATTTCATATCTGATTTTCATGGCTTCTTATAAACGAAATTCATATAAAATCATTATTTTTGCTGTACATTGTGAACTGTGAAGTTAAAAATAAATAATAAAATCCCAAAAACCAATTTATATACATTATTAATAATAAATATATTACTATCTAATATTCTATAATATACATATTTTGTATTCATAATAATATTTATATATCAAATTTTAAATTTTAATATATATTAAAATTTGAAATTTAATATATTATATTATATATGAATCAAAAAATATATATTATAGACTCACAGCTAGTAATAGTAAACTGTAAAACTATAAACGGTAATAAATTTATTATTAATAATGGATATAAATAAATAATAAAATGTGATTTTATTATTTTTTATATACATTATTAATAATAAATTTATTACAATTTAATAGCTTAAACTTTACTACTACAATATATATTTTTTGATTCATAATATATTAAATTTTAAATTTTAATATATATTATAATATATATTAAAATGTAAAATTTAATATATTATGAATAAAAAAAAATTTATAGATAGTATAATATTTATTATTAATAAGATATATAAATAAAATTATAAAATGGAAACATGAAAACTATAGTTTTACTTTATACTATGAAGACATATTTTAATATAATGCCAAAGGGCGAATGCACTGTGAACGGCACTCTCAGACACATATTTTAATATAATGCGAATGCCAAAGGGCGAATGAAGTCAATGAACTGTGAACAGCACTTTCAGACACGACTCACAGACTAGGAAGGCGGAAGCCATAAACACGTCACACAAGAAGCCATGAAAACCAGATACGAAAATGAAAAAAATGAAAACCCTAACCTGTAGCTGATGCTGCAAGTCGCGACGCCAAAACTCCAAGTCGCGCCGAAATCAAAGACCTTAATCGCGCCAGAAATAGATGTGAAAAACGTGGGTGTGCAGAAAGATAGAAAGTCGATGGCTTAAGTAGAATTTTTCACTCAAAAAACGCGTAAAAATACATGAAAATCCGTGCGAAAGTGCGGGAAAAAAAACGCGCCACATTTATTATCGACCTAACAGCGATTAATCGTCATTTTTTGCCCGCGATTACTCTGCAAAAAGTGGCGATTATTTTCACTATAGCAAATGGCGAGTAAAGGCAGCTCTTACTCGTTTTGAGGAAAAAATGGCGATTAATCTTTCACTCGCAGATTAACCTGCGATTTTGTAATCTATTGACAATATGTATGGGACGTACTTGATGACAAAGTAATTGCATTACCAGGGCTATTGTCATTAAGCAAATGAAGCAATGAGTTTTCATTCCTTTGAAGCTTCTTCTTCCGTTCTCTATAAATTCCCTGTAGTTAATTAAGAATCATTTAATCAAAATTTTGTTGATTTCTGGCTTTCAAATGGTCACTTGATATTTACTATTATGATGTTCAACAAGCCAGATAAATCTTGGCACAAAAAAATAATTTCAGGCAGATAAATTCAGGAAGGTTAGAAATTGCCAAAACCAACAAATATCATGATACCTAGTTTGAGTGCCTTACTCAAGGATTTCTGCAGCCTTTGCTTGCTTGATTTTGTATTAGGATGACTCAAATATCTATTTTAGAATTTTATCTTTAGAATTAAATGCAAGCACTTCCTTGATCTTGTAATTCGTGAGTTTGTTTAGTACTCTTAATAAATACCTTGAGAATCCAGTACTGAAAAGATATGGTGCATTCTTCACTTCTATTTTCTTTGTGAAGATAATTCCAACATTTTTGCTAGGACATTTGAAAAATTGTAAAGAATCAATGAACTTTTTGTTCCTTTATCTGAAATTATTTTAGAAAATATTTTCAGTGATGAACTTATTATAAAATATTAGTTTAATATTATGATAAAGTGTGTATGTACACTTGTCAATCTTAATTAGTTAGGTGTTAGTTTGTTGTAACCTTTTTCTATTTATAGATTACGTCTATTTTTAGTATATGATTGATATGTCTATATTCTATTTATAGACTATGTCTATTTCCAATCTTCAAGTTGCAGAAATTTACTAGAGACAGGGCCGCATGGAACTCCTTTCCCAAGGATTGGTATTCGTGCAAGTAATCCACAAAGTTGTCTCCATTATTCTGATTGTGACATTGTGTTGTTGTGACATGGATTTTAGAGGTCTAGCTACAAAAGCAACCACTGTTTTGGTGTGGTTTTTATTATTTGTTGTTGTACTTCTTTCAAACTCTGATTTTGATTTGCTCTGAAGTGTTTGTGCTCTGAAATGTTTGTATCATTTGTGTCAACACACTTGCTATTGTTGATGACCTTGTATGATGGCACTGAGTTGTAAATTGGCTCTTTCTCTTTAATTAGGAATTCTCCTTTCTTTTTTGGCTATATTAATACTCTCCATCTCAAACCCTGCAAAAGGAAACTCTGCCTTTTGTATTCAACAGATCAGGAGACTAAACTCTACTTCTTTCTTGTTGGTAGTATTTGAACTCTTTGTCGTTGGGATGCATGTGGAGTGATCCTTTGCATCAAATGGTTAACTTGTATATAGGTTGGCAAGATGACAGCTCTGATATCACTGTAATGTTCCCAATTGATTTCTTTTTGAATTTTGCAATATCACAATAAACAATGCGTGAACTGTAACACCTTTTGATCACCGAGATTGTGGGAAAGGTGAGAGCATATGGTGAAAGGGACTAGACTAGTTATTACAAAAAAATGTTTGTTGGCAGTAAGCTGTACAACTCAATATAGTAGCTGATACAAAAATCTAGAAGTAATGTAATACTTTTTGGTAGCTAGTCTTCTAGATTAAAGACAACAGAAACTAGAAATAATTGTAGTTAGTTTTGGTAGTTAGCCTTTTAGAACAAATTAAAAAATCCCAATTTGGTGGTGAACTGCACAGGTTAACATTCGAAATAACAATGTGTGAAATAAAAGTGATTTTTAATGTCATGGCGGCATATTCATCTAGACTTACAATTCTGAAATCACATGCAATTCTTATATCCTTTTTGGTGGTGAACTACATAGAAAATTACAAAGAAATTGATTGTCAATTTATTTTAATATTGCTGGTCAGAATATGCAATACCATAAATAATCATAAAATAATACCAATTTAGCCCAATTGTAGCAAAGCATCCGTAATTCCTAGTAACAAATAATAAATAGAGTGATTTCATATGAATGAGTCCCTATTACCAAAAACATTCTCTCCCAAAGTAGCAATTGCTGCTTAAACATGAGCCACAGCCTTTAACTATGCCTTCAGCTCTCTTGAGAATCACTGCCTTTATTAAATATTCACACTTTTATTTGTCTCCATTCTATGAGGCGTTGCCTCAATTTAATTTGGCAGCCTTTAATCTTTCAAAATAGTACAGTCAGGTTTGTAAACAATAGTGTCTTTTTTGAGTATAAATAAGGCTGCAAACATAAGATAAAAATGGTATGGTAATACCTTACTTTAGACTGCAGATAGGTATTAGATTAAATAAATAACATGACACTGCAGTACCAACATTAAAGTGGTTGGGAAATAAAACTGGTTCAGTCAACCAATAGTATTTGCATGATAACTTCTCACAATAACAAATTGGAAACTTCGCACACAGACAAATTTTAAAAAAATTGAAAATATTCACACGAACTGAAACACACTAAAAACCTGCAATTGCTCATCTCTATCCCTAAATGAAATTACTCAAATGAATAGGAGGGTTTTCGTCCTCAAATTTATTTTTTGCCAAAGGGTTTTCATCTTAGGGTAGAGAAGATGAACAATGTTCACTCTCAAGAGAAATGAATTTGATAATATGAAGTGGTAACCCTCTCCATTCTTCAACTCCTTCTTATATAGGTTTTTCAAGGAAAATTATTAATATTTTTTCTTCTTTTTCCTCCAAATTTTATTTTTGAATTTTGACCCCATTCCTAGCGTCACTTTGGTCCCTCTTTTAAAACAACCTTTTTAAATAATAGAACATAAGTTACTTTTTTGAATATAACTTGAAATTACTTTTTCGATAACTTAAATTATTTTTTCTTGCACCACCCCATTAGCCTATGGAAAATAAAATAATAGGCTAAGTATCTTAATTGGACGTATGCTTGAGAAGGGGACATGAAAGTGGGTCATTGTTAGAACATTTTTAATTGTGCAAAAAGAAGTACATGAATGACCCCCTTCAAGATATTCACATCCTTCAAAATCCCATGTGAGCTGTATCGCTCCCTCCTCTTGGTGTCATAGGAAATAAGGTAGCTATGTAGATGGGCAGCGACAATCAAAGGGAAGAATCGAGTCTTCCTCGCCTTTCTCAACCTTCCTACGTCACCCCAATATTTCCCAGAAAGTGATTCGATGCTTTTGATTGGGGTATCTCAGCTAGCAAAATGACTTGACACCTTTATGATTGAAGAGACCCTTTAAATCTGTCGCTAGTCTTCTCGAGTCGAAGCTGGATGACACTTATAGATAAAATATGTACAACTTCCTTTTTATAATTGCAACTCAATTAGGAATGAGCTGCGACTAGATATTTCTCTGATTGCATGACCAAATTGCTGTGAAATTTGTCTTTGTAAGATACTTAACAAATTTCGTTATCTCCACCTGTAGAACCACTGTGAGAAATTTGAGTAATCTCTCCAACAAATTGGCTAGTGTAAAATCGTTGCACCACTCAATCCAGTTACCCATACGGTTTTCGTCCTAGGGTTTCAACTCTTTAAGAAGCTCTCCAAAATCTAGTTATGAAAATAAACCAAGCATAAAACCAAAATGAGCTTCCAATTTCACTTTTATACCTGTCATTGCCCTAAAAGTGACTTTATTTAAATATTTTACCTTCCCAGCATATTAGTCACTTAATAATTAATTCAAGTCGTCATTTAACAATGCTTTATTCAACAACTTAATTAATTATTTCTTGCACAACCAACCTAACATGTTGAAAATACAATAAACCCAATCATAAGTGACAACTAAAGGTGCCAAAATACTCTGGAGCTCCTTGGAAGCATCAAATATCCCTTTTGGCACTATTGACGGTCACCAAGTAAGCCACGACTAATTTCAATGCTGACATGACACAAAATGGGGACATTATAGTCTGCCCTCCCCAAAGATTGCTTGTCCCCAAGCAATGTCAAAGCACCTTCATGTAATAAACCACCCCAATTTTTTTGATTTTTGCAGTTGTTAGCATTAGCAAAATAATAATGATAAGCAACTGAAATAAGCTACCTTTCACTTTCTGATCACTAGGTGAGAGCATACGGTTGCAAGGTGTACATAGCAATAATTGAAAAGCAACTACTTGTTTAGTGGGGTGAGTGATCAACTATAATCAATTGAAATCAATTACCTTCCACTTTCTGATCACCCAAATTTTGATGTGGGCAAGGTGAGAGCATACATTTGCAAGAGGTACATAGCAATAATTGAAAAGCAACTACTTGTTTAGTGGGGTGAGTGATCAACTATAATCAATTGAAATCAATTACCTTCCACTTTTTGATCACCCAAATTTTGATGTGGGCAAGGTGAGAGCATACATTTGCAAGATGTACATAGCAATAATTGAAAAGCAACTACTTGTTTAGTGGGGTGAGTGATCAACTATAATCAATTGAAATCAATTACCTTCCACTTTCTGATCACCCAAATTTTGATGTGGGCAAGGTGAGAGCATACATTGGCAAGGCTTACAATGCAATGCTATTGAAATAAACCACTTGTTCAGTGGGGTGAGTATGAAACTTCCAAAACATGAAAGGAAACAT
This sequence comes from Sequoia sempervirens, assembly GCA_007258455.2. Taxonomy (NCBI): domain Eukaryota; kingdom Viridiplantae; phylum Streptophyta; class Pinopsida; order Cupressales; family Cupressaceae; genus Sequoia; species Sequoia sempervirens. The sequence goes on along the minus strand of VDFB02154528.1, from coordinate 20,533 downwards.
CTGCTTATTCAATGGGAAAACAAGAAAGAGTTCATCCGCTTATTCAGCAGGAAGTACATAAAACTAGAAAGTGATCATCCGCTTATTCAATGGGAAATAGAGGTGCCACTTATTCAGTGGGGTTAGCAATGAAACCACTTATTCGGTGGGGTTAGTATCAAAACCAAATAGGAGCTAAATTTATTGAATGGTACTACCAAATCAGTGTTACAATATGAGCTCAAATCAAAATGATACTAACAATTAAAAATCTGCTATATAGCTGCAATATATGATTGAAACATGATACAATCAACTCTTTAAAAAGCTCTCCAAAATCTAGTTATGAAAGTAAACGAAGCATAAAACCAAAATGATCATCCAATTCCACTTTTATACCCATAATTGCCCTAAAAGTGACTTTATTTAAATATTTTACTATCTTAGCACATTAGTTACTCAATAAATAATTAATTCATGTTGTCATTTAACTATGCTTTATTCAACAACTTAACTAATTATTTCCTACACAACCAACTAAACATGCAGAAAATACAAAAAACTCGATCATAAGTGACATATGAAGGTGCCAAAATACTCCGGAGCTCCTTAGAAGCATCAAATATCCCTTCTGGCACGATTGACGGTCATCGAGTAAGCTGCTGCTAATTCCAATGCTGGCATGACTAAAAACGGGGACATTAGATTAATATTCTTAAAAATTAAAGTATAAAATTCAAAAGTCGTCTAGTTCTCATCAATTCATACAAAAGAAATATTTCTGTCCATTTATGTCAAATCCAAAATTCTAAATATTGAAGTGTATTGAAATCAATTTTTTGACATAAAACTTGAACTACACGTTCTCATCCTAACATCATTCAGACCGTGGTTTGGTTATTCTAGGGCTTTACCATATGCTATGCTTGTGCAATTAATGTTTTATGTGTTTATAATAAGAAAACATCCATGTCCCAATTTGTAGATGGTTATGCAGGCTTGGGACCATCTCCTAGAGTTATCTTTGGATTGATTTCTTGCTTTGTAATAGCTTTGTGTCATACCCCAACTACTCCCATTTTAATATCCTCTAACTTAATAGAACTCTCTTGGAACATTTTTCACTTTTGGGTTTTAGGAATATTTGCAAATAAGTTTTGATTGTCTGTAAATGTTGATCACTCTATCATAATGCAAATTTTTAAGTGGTAGCAATGGAAAGCCTCATAAAATAAATGTTTAGTATTCTCTCTTTTGAAGCTTGGTAGTGATCTTTTCATTTGTTTAATGTAAATATTTTTATCCCAAAATAGATACTTTTTTTGTGGACTATCATTTGTATCAATATAAAATGATTATTTATCAGCTGTTATAGATAAATATCCTAGGAGATGACACTACTCTTTAGATTGTAACATTATTGCATTGTGTGCAGGTGCAAATGAGGATGTTATGGATGATCATTTTGCAGAAAACTCCATGTCTTTGGGTAGTATTATTGTTCTTGTATGTAAAATATTTAATTCTCCCACTTAATTCATTTTGTGTGAAGGTTTTTACCTTCAATATATCCTTGTTCAAAATCAGAATGTAAATTACATTAAATGAGCTTGTCACACCTATGTTACTTCCTTGGTAATGTAGATGTATTGTGTACCATATCATTTGTATCTTCAATAAATTAAGACATAAATGAAAATAGGAAAGGAAAGGAAAGGAAAGGTCCTTTTATAGTCCATGATACCAGGCGATCTGTTTTTGGGTCTACAAATGGCTTACAGTATATGGGACTACCTCATACTCCCAATATGTGGGAGGCACCTAACTCGTGCTCCACAATATGAGGCATACATACCCTACCCCCTGCAGGATTTGAACTTGTGACCTCTCTTACAAGAGTACAAGTTCTCCACCACTAGGGAGAGAGACATTATATCACTGTTCACAAATTGCCAAAGTAAGCAGTGGGTCTTGGCAGTACATTTTGTAACAATAGATAAATACTGGAAAAAGAATCTGAGGTTATGAAAAGTAACCTAAACTAAGAGCTAAAAAAACAAAGGAAGAGAGGGTAAACTAAAAGTGTTTAGGATCTAGACCTTAATATTTAGGTACAACTACAAATAGCTATATGAGGGAAGGACTCCTCAATGAAGCATGAAGCTAATGGAGATCAAAGTCGAGAACTGTAATGTACCCTGTCCTAATTTTCCCTAGAATTCGCCAATGGGTCACAACCTCCACAAACTAGGGTTAGGGTTTTCACCTTATCAAATGAATAGCTCCTTGATGATGTAATCCGGAATTTGCAAACCTGCATTCAATCCATGAACAACATTCCCAAACATGCATATATACATTTGTTAGCATTAATCCATGGCAACTCATTTATAGACTATCAATAATTCAACCTATTGTGAACTAGGAGTAACATGGTGGGTCCGCCTGAAGCCATATGCCAAGCCCAAGAGGTTGTATACCACAACTCTCCTTGTTGGCAACTTGTACCTGCTTTCCCCATCCATGTCACAGCCTCGGAAAACACTTTGCCCACTTGTGGGAACGGCTGGAGCTCCCAAGCGGTCTTGGCACTTCCACCCCTCCATGGCCCATCCTTTTCTTAGGATTGGGCGGACCATGAGTGGAATCTCTAGGCACGCACCGCTCTCCCCAGGCCCCTTCCCCCAAGCTAGGCAGATTAACATACACTATTTCAATCATAGAGACCTGCTTAACTATCTATATGTACATGCATGCATAGAGATCTGCTTTAAATATCTATAAGTAACCTGCATACATAGAGATGATTATGTGTAGGAATACATTTGTTCTTCCTTCGTTATGCAAGACTATACTTATATAGATTGTTGTACCCAAACCAAATTTTTTGCTTCATTAAGGCATTTTGCTTAAAAGAGTCTAAACTTTGCTAAAATGATGTCAAAATACAGTTTTTGGGCAAGTCAAGCATGGACTTTGGTCAGTGTCATGTCAGTCATGAGCAGCAATTGGTCAGTACTTGGAGCTCAGAACTAGAACCTGGAACTCAGTGTGAGACATATCATGATGGAGAAGTGCTTCACGATGAGATCATACTCCTGCAAGGTCATATCAATGGCCAAAATGGTGATTACAGAGATCAAATAGATGAAGATTTTTAGCAGAAAGCAAATATGTGCCCCTATAGCTCAGGGGCACTCTTCTTTTTGAAGGCCCAGATCTTGTTTCTTTTGCTTGTGAATACATTCAATCTCTTCAGAATTAGCCCAGCTTTTCGACGAGCTATCAAGCGAGGTCACCTGAAGTGCAGAACTCTGGCAATTGACGTCAGAAGTTGAAGCTACAAGGAGGTGGAATGTCACAGAGGCTGTCAAATTTCAGTTTCTGCGCCCCTGTAGCCCAGGGGCACCCTTGAATTTGACTCCTCAGATGTTTAAATTTGTAGATGCTGTCTTCTTGAGATCTTTTCTATTCTAGTCTGGCTCTGCAATGCATCAGTTCACGAGATGATTTGACATTCTAAGTGACCGTGACAGAGGTTCTATTGAGCACGTAAATCAGAGGGTGGAGAAATGTTGAAATACACACCTGTACCTTTGTAGGCCAGGGGTGCCCAGCCTTTAGGCTTGTCAGATGGGGTTTTTAGCAATTGTAGTCTTCACGAGACTTGTGCGCAATTACTCCAGCTATCCAACGAGCCTAGCCATCAGTCTCTAGGATTTGGAAAACGTTCGTACGTGAAAGGTTTGTGTAGAATGCTGAAAAGTGAGGACAACCGGAAAATGGCTTAGTGAATACATTTCCCCTTGGAAAAGGTGCCCTTCTCTTTGAGGTCTTAGAAGCAGTTTTCTTGCTTCGTCGCCTTCAAAGACATCTCTCGTAAGTTGTTCTAGCTACGCGATGAGACCGATGGTGCGCAAATCGGGGCACTCCAGCTCCCGGTGTTAGGGGTCAAAGTAGGGTATCTGAATGAAAGTTACATTTTTGACAAAATGGTGTTTGAGCCTTCACAGGCTAGGGGCGCCCTTGCTTTTGGGGTTCTTAATGTAGCTTTGAGGTACCTTACATACAGTCATTGGATGCAGAATACTTCCAGTCACGCAGTGAGCCTATCATCCAATCAGCAGGGTTCATTGTTTGCCGTTAGCAGCAGTTTGAAGTGTTAGATGGCAGAATGGAGAAATGGCCAAGTCTGGTGACCTTGCTTCAATTTAATCAAAGGCGCCTAATTTTTTGAGGTGTCAAACGTTGATTTTAGCAGTTGCAACTCCTAATAGACATTTCATCCTTGCTTTGCAGGCTTTGTAGTGGATATCTCAGCTCGGTTACAACATCACTCAGTCATCTAGAAATCAGTGCTGAACATGGTCAACTGTAACTTTGTAGTCAGCTATAAAGTAGGAAGTTAGTGAAAAACCTCATAACTTGTGCAAATGGACGCCTGGAGGGTCAAATAAAGACTTTTTGGAATCAGTGAAGTTTGCTGAGTGCGTCCAGATGCTGTGCTTTTTTGCTAATTGATTAAAATAATATTTAATATTTATTTTGCATACTAAGGCATTAAATGGCGATTTTCTTCAATAATTTATTATTGGCGCCTTTTTAATGATGAAACTCAAATTTGCATGTAAAGGCAAGATGAATATTTTTATTATTATTTTTTTAATCCGGGACTTCGAGTCAGTATCAGTTCAATTGGAGGGGGTCCAATCATAATCATTCTTTTGCAGTTAGGGTTTTAAAATCTTGCAGTCATCCTTTATGGTGCGATTTTGCTCTATTTAATCATGGCGTCCATCATTAATTCATTCATCTAGCTTCAGTAAAGTGAATTCTCTTCAAAGCAGAGGCAAATTTTCTTTCCAGAGTTGGGTGATTTCATCAGCATTCAAGTTTGAAGACATCAAAACATTCCTTTTGCAGGTGCAAGTTCGAATTCATCAGCATAATTCAAGAGAAATTGGCGATATTTGTAGAAGAAAAACATCAAAAAACTCAATCTTTTGTCTCAGATTCCATTCGCATGTTTGAAGAAAAGGCAAATTTTGGCAAAACAAATCTTTTGGGTTTATTCAGAATAGCTTCCTCGAGAAAACCCATGTGCGAGAATTTTTCAAGAAAAATTGCTCTAGAGCATCAGTTCTCGAGACTCTAATTTTCTCAACTAAAAATTCCTTGCATGGTCGAGTAGAAGTCAAATTTTCACGTTTCTGACTTTCTGGGTTGTCTTAGAATCTTTTTCTGGACAAAACCCATATCTCAAATTTTTCTGTGAAAATTATTCTCCGATAGGCTAGTTTTAGCCTCAGCAGGCTATTTTTAGATTTCTAGAAAATTTGTCAGAATATAGCTGTGTTCATAGTCAACAGGCGAGTTTTTCAAAATGCAATACACTCAACTCGAATTTAAGACCAAGTCAATCTTGACTCACGACTTCATCGGGACCATTGATACGAATCTACATAAGGTGCTCCCAGAAGCAGTCTTAGATCCTGTCAAGATAAGAGATTCGATACTTCAAAATATTCAGCAGTTCGGGTTACTTGAGGCTGCTTCTATACCTATTTGAGTTCATTGCGTAGAGTTCGTAATGTCTTGTGTTAAGCATTACAACTCTGCTACTCGTGAGATAGTGTCAGTAGATGGACGAGTTATATGCAGTCTCAAGCCCCTGGATGTCGAGAGATGTTTTGGTATCCCTCAGCACCCGAGCAGTCTGGTCATTTCCATGGAGTAGTGTGAGCAAGCATTCAACGCTGATATGGACAAGTGTCAGAGTAAGATGGCAGAGCGATGGTTAAAGCAAAAGAAGAAGAAATTGCCAAACAATGTGGGTCGCGGTGAGTACAAGGATGAGTACGCGATTCTAATTACACTCCTGAATCGTGTCTCAGGTCATGCAGATGCAAACATATTCCAACCTTGGATGTATTACATCATTGGTCAGATCATCTCCGGGTAAGAGCATTATGATTGGGCATCCTTCATCAGCGACATTCTCCACGAGCAAATCACCGATTTTCTAGTTGCCCATGAGTTTCACATGTGTTCCTACCTCGTATACTTGATCGCTTATCAGGGTCAATTTAGAGGGTTGAACACGATGGGCATACTCAGTGTTTAGAAAGTCTATCACTAATATGACTAGCTTGAGTTCACTAAGGCTGAATGTCATTTCAAGCGTGTTCACGAGGCTTTCTTGACATACAGAGTGAGGAACTTAGACCGGGAGTTGCACGTTCGTATCTCGGCGGTTGCTAGAGCAACGATGGTTGATTGGGCAGACTAGTTTATTCAGTTCTTGACATACACCTACATCCGCGTATATGGATTTACAGGAAATCTAGCCATGCTTCCACGCTATCCTTCGGATAGGACAGTCTTCATGGAGTTCTTGAGGCAATTAAATGATGTTCATCGTCATTTGTGCCGCAAGCGTAAACAAGCTGCCAACTTTCCCATATAGTTTGGAATCTATTGGTGCAAAATGGTAGTTGATGCTAAAGTTGCAGGACAAGAGTTAGAAAAGTTTCGTCTCAAGTACCTTGTTGATGCACGCGCCTATGATCCCTGGGGTCATTACACAACACGCCTCGGTGGTCGCTCATACCATAAGCCTACAATGGAGGACTATTGGGTGAATTGCGAGGATGACTTTGAGGTGCGCAAATGCAGCTATGGCCGATTCTCTCTCTCGCAAATTTCTATTTTCTTGGTAGAAGATGTGGGAGGTTTATTAGATGATGAGGGAGATATACTTCTTTAGTTTTTCAGAGAGCAGGTTGATACACAACCATTGCCGACAGTTGATTGGTATGCCAAGGAGTACGCATTAGTAAAAGAGAGGTCTAGTAGAGTTATCCAGAACAGTATACTTTACCTCGACAGCAAGAAGACCAGGGGGGTAGTCGTGCCTAGAACAGAGCCGCCACCGGTGGATGCTTCACTACCTTCCTCGTCTAAACCTAAGCAGAAGAAAAGAAGTAGCCCTCCTAAGAAAAGTCAAGTGCTCAACAACTCAAAAGGGAAGGCACTTGCCATTGATACACACATGGAGACAGTTCAGAGGCCAATTCAGAGTTTACTAGAGCCTGAGGTTTAGTCTCGTGTTCAGAGCAGTCTCCAGTCCCAATTCACATTGAATTGGACTTAGACTCGCCACTTCACAGTAGCTCCTCTACATATTCACTCTCGTCAGAACCTTTCATTGCTAGTACAGATCCTTCCAGTGGCATTAGTTGAGATTAGTCTTGGATTGAGGCTCAACTGGGAAGGAAGAGAAGGCAGCCATCTTACGTCCTTGATCATTCTGATTTTGATTAGGCTTACTGGGATACGCCAGACAAGAGGATCAAGAAACAGGTCCATGTGCAAAGGAATGCTGATATGGAGATTGTCGTTGAGACTGCCATACCTCTAGAGGGGAAGAGTTTGGATGAGATTGAAGTTTAGGACTTCGAGGTGATCACAGTCAACCTTGGTCATAGCACCCGCTAGACACAGGTTGATCTCCTACAAGTTGCTACAGATAGCGCAAGGGATAGGATGCTGAAAGACGGAGAAGACAAGGTAGCCCTCAAGGCTGAAATCAAGCAGCTTTGTCAATGCATTTCTAGCCTAGTACACAGGTCAGATGTCACCGCTACACTCCCGCCGATGCTAGAGCCGTCAGTAGAGCAAGGCCAGCTTAATCACCTGGTTGCATACGACAAGCGTTTGGAGGATTGGGAGGAGCAGTTCGTTACTAGAGGCCGCTTTGTGCTTGCAGAGTTATACCAGTTGCGGTACAATGCACATGAACTCCGTTTACGTCTCCAAGATGAGGAGAGAGACATGGCGATGGACAGACCCCGGGATGAGATTATGATTGCTCACCTGAGTGTGGCATATGAATCAGTCACAGATGTAGAAGATAGAGAGGCTATCTACACTTGGAAGACACAGTTGGTTTTCAAGGTGAAGATAGAGGAGACAATGGCATCAGAGTTGGTTGAGAGTAGAGAGTACCTCACTAGTGCACTCTGGTACGTGAGAACTCTCGTGTCTCGCATACCGTGCCGGTATCAGATTGAGGGTGGTGCGTATGTTGAGCTTGCTGACGTACAATCAGAGCTCTAGGCACTCATTCATGGCATTTTCAGTGGGGAGACCGTTGGTTGTAAGATGAATCAACTTACAGTCATGTCAGCGTTGTTCGATGAAGCAATCAGGAGCAGAGGTGAACTTCAGTGTCATATCACAGCTGGTGAGGACATGCTGCACAAATACAATATACTTCAGCAGAGTATCAGTGCCCCAGATAGTGACGCAGTCAACAACCTCGTGGAGGGGTTGGTTGCTCGAGATCATGGCCAGTAGAGTTCAGTTCCCACCTTTCCAGATAGGCATTAGACATAGGAGTTAAACTTGGCGTTACCTTTTCAAGTTAACTCGTTGTCACATCTCATGCATGTCTATTCTGGGACCATCTATGTACACGCGGAGTTTCATTTAGGGTTTTTGTTAATTGATGGTAGTGTTCCAATTAACTTACTTTCAATAAGGACGTGCATGCTTGCACATTGTCCATTTAGATTAGATGTATCGGTTAACTAATGGTAGCTTTCTAGTTAACTGTATAGTTTGCTTTATTAGGGTTTAGCAATAAATCTTGCATGCATTGCAAGACTGTAGCTGACTCAAGGTGATTTTAGGGTTCCTTACACCTTTGATGTCTATAAATAAGAGCTTTTAGCTCATTTGTAAATAACTTTTGCACGAGAGAGTAATATATGTTGTGCCCACCTTGCCTGTAATATTGCTTATTCTGTATCTGTTCGCGAGTATTTATTATGATAATGAATTGTTATGCCACTCGGGTTTCATGTAGTTATTATGGTGAATGCTTATCTTAGATATAGTGGCTAGTTCGATCGTAAATTGTATGCGTGTTTCGTCTATGCAATTTAATGTCCTAGTTGGCTATCCTTTGCGTTGTGTTTCTAATAAGCCTATTCAGATTTAGCAAATAGTTGTGCCCACTTTTCCTTCACGTTGAGAATCTGTACTTAAAGTTTATCGTATGATGTGTGTGATAATAAACCTATTCAGACAAGCAAATAGTTGTTCCCACCTTGCCTTCACGTTGTGAATCTGTACCCGGTTTATCGTGTAAGCTCATTCCCACTCTGTTTCCTCATGCTTTGATTTCTTGAGGGGATTGGATAGTTTAAGTTACTTAGTTTTGAGTTGTAGTTAAGTCCTGCGAAACCAGAAAATCCTTGGCTGCAACATTCGAAGTTTATTGCAAACCTAAATAGGAATTAGTTTAGGTTACTTTTTCAAGCATTTTGTCCGCACAACGAGGGAGCTTCCCCTCATAATTTGAAGAGCATTCATCACGTAGTGTGCATAGCTGTCCATACCAACTTGCACTCCAGAGGTGTTAGTTGTTACACCAACATAGATGTAAGGCAATAAGTGGCAAAAATACATCTGACGATATGATAGATATATATATCTAATGATTGACCACCTGCTATGGTGGATTCAATGGGTTCCTTGTGATCGCTGGTCTGATCCTTCTTTTGTTCAGTCGACCTGTTCTTAATACTCAGAGAATATTGTTAGTGTAAATCAAGGAAATAAGAACCTATTACCCATACTAATATTAAAACATTATAATTACTTATAAGGCTGAATATTTGCTGCAAGCAGATATATATACCTAATGGATTTCTATCTTCTAGTAATCACCTTACATGAATTTATGTGATGAGCCCAACTGGCTCCTCTTCAAACCCCTGTTGTTTTAATTATCTTTTTGTGTTCTTTTGAGTTTTTTAATAAAGTTTATAGAGAGAAATAGAAGGGGCGCAGCATATAATTGCTCATAGAACTCAAATTTGAACTAAAATTGGCAAAATGAAATTGCAGAAGGTATTAAATAACCATAACAATGAGATTGCATGTTTCATACAGACCCGAAATGCTCCAGATTATTTAATTAAGAAAATAAGTCCAATTGCCAGCCATGAATGGAGTAAACTGACAATTCCAAGCGTAGGATGCAATAGAATGCAACCTCCAGCCTAAAACTGAAGCAGATGAAGGGAATAAGCTAGGCGCCAAAGAAGAATATGCAAAACCCTCAAAGAAGAAGGCGTTTCTTCTCCAGAACTCCCACACACTTGCCCTAAGAGCTACACAGAACAAAGGAAAATCACGTCCTCAACCAAGAAGTACGGCCAAGAAGCTGATCAAACCTCCTGATGAAGAAAGAAGCCAATCTCTCAACTCATCCTGCCTTTTATTGAAGAAACTACTGAATACTGCACAAAAATTCTCATTGAAGCATTGTAGAACTTCTGAATTGAAGCTCCTGTTGTAGCAATCGTTCAACTGATCTTTCACAGTCTCACAATTACAGATCTGTGAAGAGTTATCGTTCTCCAGAGATAAAATTCTTGAAACCCTTGTCTTAGAGAAAACCCACGCTCAACAAAGCCAAGAGGAAATATCAAATCATCAATAATCAATAATGAGTTCGATTTCTCCTTTGTTTGCATATAAAGCCAAAAGGCACACATCCCAAGGAAATGACGCCACTTTCTCATTAAAATACATTTAAATGTATTTTTATTACTTTTCAATAGTCAAGTGAATAAATAAATGGCGCCCCTTTTGATAAAGTGTTTTATATTTTACTTAAATAAATTTAAGTGATTACTTTATTATAAAATCAAGTTGACTTTATAATATTCCGTCAAATAAAGTAAAACACTTTAATACACTGAAATATTAATATCTCGCTCATAACTCAATGTATTGACGTGTCGTCAGAAGCTGTCAAGTCCTGAACTGCCAAGGCATGCTGTGAGCCAATCACTGAACTCCAAGGACAAAACGACAAAATCCACCAAATAAGGCCACTGAACCTCTAACCCAACCTGTTAGCCTACAAGAGTCTGAGTAATAGGCTAACCACCATCAAACATGATCATGCCGAAAAAGGGGACATTACAATTTATATATTTTTATATGTATATATATATGTAACTATATTCAACTTACTTTCCTTACTGATCTAGCATCTATCTTCATTTATCTCTCCTTGAGCCAATTATTTCTTCCCACTTCTTTCCACATTTGAATGTATCTGCTACTACACTCAGGAAATATTCTTCTTATTTCTCTCATAGTCTGGTGCCTTTGCTTTTACCAGTCGTTGTCTTTATTTCTACCACTGCCTTCATAAGGATTTCTGCCTTATATCATCGCTGCCTGTATTTCCTGTTGATTCTATGCAAGTCTGTATATCTGCATCCTTTTTATTAAGCCTCTTGACTCATCTCTTTTCCTATGTTCAGAAATTATTCATTGATTCCTCCCCTTCAAACTCCCTCTTTATCTCTCCTTATATATCTCTATATCCTTGTGAAGAGAGACGCCTTTGGAAGAGGGACATCCGTTTGGAAAGGACATAGCTTTTTGTTCAAGAATAAATCGCTGCTCTTTAAAATATAAACACAGCTTTATATTGGTCACCGCTTTTGGATATATAATCACCACCTTTTATTAATAATGGAATTGTAATCGCAGCTTTTTATAAATTAAGTATTATTTCCTTGTGTTGGCTTCAAGCACTGCCTTCTATAAATCGTAGCCTTCAATAGATAAATAACTATTCATTACCTTACGTATTGTAGCTTTTTAATCTTGTCTTATGTGCTTTGTCTTTTTTCATTTTTGTCTTGTTCCTCTATTGTCTTATTCACTATATGGAGGTGCGATTCTTTCTATTAATTCTGTTTAAGATTAATCGCTTCTTCCTTAATGAATCCCATTGACTCGTTCGGCCAGCATTCAAAGTTCGAACATATGTATCATTTATCTTTATATGTTTCCTTGTTTTAATATATGTTTTATATTATAATAATAATTATAATATCTATTGTTAATTTTTTTATTTTGCATTGTTGATATTAATATTATTATATTCGGTAATTATAATTATAATGTCTTTATGGTAATTATAATTATAATAATAATATCTTTATGGTAATTATAATTATAATAATAATTTGTTAATATCTATTTTATACATTTACTTTCATTTTAATGCATTACAATTTCGGGGACATGACAAGAACCATGAATGAAAGATAACACTGTCACACATGGGTAGCAAAGCTTGGGCTAGAAGAACAAATGGCATCATCATTGAGTATTGCAGAAGGGAAAATTGAGGACTTGATAATGCCCATCACAAAATGGCTACAATTGATGGAGTAATTGACAATCTTGAAAGGAAGCAGGGTACTTCCCAAATAACTTCTATTAACAACCAAGGCGAATGATGATCTATTATCTCTCAAGTTCCGACTCTTGCAGATATAAATGCTGTGCTACTAGACTTAATTCAAATTGATTGATGTGTAAATTGCAGGGTTTAGGGTTCTTTAGACATTGGATATGAAACAAAGTTGCAGTTGAATGAAACTATGAGGTGTTAGTTTTAGGATCAGAAATGAAATAAGCAGAAATACAACAACACATAGAACAATGAACACAGCAGATACCCTGGGAAAACCCTCCTACTCGAGGGAGAAAAACCCAGCAAATAATATATCTCCAATATATTGAATTAATAAGAGCAGATTTCTGCTTTACAAATCAGACCCTTCTCAAGGGCAAACTTGACACAATAAATGAAGAGAAACTCTTCTTGACACAACCGAATATGAATCTCCTTGAAGTCAAACTGCTGCTACAAAATTATGATCTGCTGCTAGGGTGCGAACTTCTCCTTGAGAGTGCGAATTGAATGAAGAATGAATTGATGTAGAAATGAATGATCACCACCTTACATATATACCAATCTATGTGACTTTTCATCTAGGTTGGTTCCCTTAGAAGAAAAATATAAAATAATAATTGCAATATGTAGGCCGACCTGCCTTTAATTAAGGAGAAATATCTCCTAAAGCTACCAAACACTAACATGAGGAAACAAGAAGAAGCATCAGCCACAAACAAGGTTGACACAAGATTTAAGCTTGGTGAGCCCAGCGTTGAGAGAACCAGTTGGAAGTGGTAATAGCTCAGCTTCCTACTCTTCCTTTGGCCAAAAGTAATTACAAAGAGCTCTTGATAGAGCATGAATGGTAATATTTTTATTGTCACACTGTCCTGTCTCTATCAAACTGATTCTTGCTTCTACGATCAATTGAACTTCTTACTCTTCTCTGTCTCATATGCTTACAATTTAGACTATTCCTCGTACAAATGGATCATTGGGTTTGTACTGTCACACACTAATTCTGCTATTATTCACATGAAAAACTACCATACCTGTTAGGGCAGAACTGCCATGGCATATGGGAAATCACCTTGAAGATGGTGAAGCTACCAGGACAGATCTGAAACTGACATCCTACTAGCAGTTTTGTCTGTGAAGAAACTACTCTATTTTTTACGTTGTTATGGTTGAAATCTGGTTGTTTGGTGATTAACTTGCTTTTTGGATCCTTATGGATTATATCTCCTATTTTCCGGAGGCTTTTGGTCCCATCAAAGCCTAGTAGTAGACACTGATTATTATTATTATTAATATATACATATGATTATTTCTAATTGATTTCAATTTACAATAATTACCTTTGCATGAATATATATATGTATAGATATATATTTTATATATACATATTTATATTTATAATTATATTAAGACTTACTTCCCAATTATATTTCTGATAATAATATTTTAATCCAGTAGACCTCTTGTAATTGCTGATCCTTATTCCTTGTTTTCAATCTGCTTCTCAATTCATATTCCATTCCTTCATTTTGCTGTTTTTATTCAGATTTCTAATTCCTTTTTCTTCCCCCTTCCCCTGCTCATACACTCCTTATTTCATTTTATAATATATATCCTCGTGAAAATGATCAACCATATGAAGGGAGGCATCCTTTCATTATTAATCCTTTTTAATCCATCGCTCCCTTATAATTTCTTACCCTTATACTAATTGCTCCTATGGGACAGCGCTGTTCTTTTCAGGAAAGGAATCACAGCCTTTGGGAAATGAATTTGCTGTTAGTATTTATTAATTTCTGCTAAAGAAACCCGATTGCTGTCTTTATGCGTTTGTTCACAACCCATACTATACGGGTGATTAAATATATTATATATATTTACAATTTGATTTTATTGTTAATATATTTAATTTTTGATATTTATAGTATTATATAATAGTGCTTATAAATATTTAAATTGTTAATTACTTATATTCGTATATTTTTTAATATTTATATTGCTATTTATTTTATTTATTCATTGGCATTTCAATGCTTTATACTTTGCAATTCCAGGGGCATGACAGCCAGCTAGTGAGCATGAGAGTGCTAGTGCTAGTGGTAGTGCCAGTGGCACTATTTGTGCTTCTTCTAATTTACCACTACATACATCATTTATTATGGATGGTGATGATGATATTTTTGATGACGCATATGATATTTGATCAATGATGGTTGATTGTTGACACTTGACATTATTATTTTTTAACTTTAATCTATATCATGACAATCAAGTTTGATTAATATTTGACTATTAATATGGTGGTGTATTTTGAACAAATCTTATTGCCTCAAATATGTATATATTTCTGATATTCATATGTTTTTGTATCAACGAACCCAACCCCCAAAATTTTTTTGCCCGAACCTGCAAACCAAACCCTTGAACCCAAACCCAAACCAGTAACTTAGTGTTTTTTTGATCAAATCATGAATTCTTTTTTTTTTCTCCTACATAGAGGGAGGAGGGTCATGCCCCCACATTTAGTTGTTGGATGTTTCTTTTAGAATTAGCATGGCCAATTGCCCATTCAAAATGTATATGAAGGGATTCAAACCTAGGTCATCTTTGTTGAGGTAGCACATGATTGCCAGCTGCCTTCCTCTGTTGGATGAGAAGAATTTAGGAAACAACTTTCAGAAATTCAAGCAGAGTGTTTACCATAAAAATGTAAATTTGAAATCCTCTAAAATCTAAGAGCTATAAAATACAAAACTGGCTGTATAAACTTTCCTAAGAGGACAAATGAACCACTAGTTAATATTACACCCTGTGCAACTATAGAGTTTGCATGATTGTCAAAGGCAGAACCACTAAACATTGCTCATTTTAGGATCAGATAATTTCAACCATAGCTTTGACGATGAGAGGCCATTGAAGATATTATCAGAGTTCTTTGGTTACCTTTTGTAGGTCATATGACAGATGATGCTGAGCTGCCTATGAGACTTAGAATGGATGCAATGGGATCTGGCTGTCCCTGAGTATTAGTTATAAGTATCAAAGTGTTGATGTTTAAATTCGCACCTCTGGAATGCGTATTTGAAACGGACAGCTATGCACAGATAAACTGCTCTTCAAATTAGGAGCGGAAGCTCCCTCTTGCTGATGGTGTTGAAAGAAAGTAAACTAAGAACTAAGTTGCCTATCTTTTTGATCAGCTTAGAGCACAAGGTTTATTAAACACAAACGCCACAACTGAGATTTTTTGATTTAAGAACTTCAACTACGACTAACTTAAACTAAAGACGTTTCTAAGGTGGATTCTCTGACAAAATACTTCAATAAACTCTTTCTCAACAAACATCTACACACTTCAATGTAAGCTGAAATCAAGATCATATAAGTAGAACACAAATAACGGAAATCTGAGATGTTATATCAAGGCAAAGGAGGCTCATGATTTTATTACTCAAACTCCTGGAACAAAACTTACTTCTAACATGCCTTGAACAAGAAATTGCAGCTAAAGAGGCTTGCAATCTTGTTCTTACACAATATGAACAGCAATTACAATAACTTCTTGTTGAACAATTGAAATTGGCTATCATAAAACAATTGAACAACACTTGAGTAACAAATAGAAGGCACAATAGGCTCAGCGTTTTGTTATCACTAGCATGGTTAAAACAAAGTGAACTGAAACTGAATAACAACTTGCTGCAATACAGGCTCACAATTTGCTATCACAATAACTGTTAAAGAAAACTAATGAACAAAGGCTCTTATTTATAGACAAGTAGAGGAGTAGGGAACCCTAAAATCTCCTTGCTTTCACAGTCTAGGGCTTGCTCAGCAAGCAAACTTTATTTATAAATCTAGAAAGAAGATAACATCTAACACTTAAGAAAGCAGAAAAAGCGGGAAACGCCAACTATTACATTTATCTTCTTTCTCTTCTCAAAGAATGGATAAGAATTATTCCAAGAATAGAAAGAAAGCGGGAAGAAAGCTTCTAGAAGAAAGCTGCTTTAAAGCTCGATCACATCCGCTAGAAAATTAGAAATTGTGTCCCGGTTCGGTGCATCTATGCCCTCAATAGCAAAACACCGCTTTTCTAGAATATCTTTAGCATCTGCAACAGATCACAGGAAATCTTCGACCTCATTGGCCACCTTTTCGAACTTTGCTGACATCATCGAAATATGACCTATCCTTCCGCCAACTGGATTACAACTGCGAACAACACTCTGAAATTGATCCTGCACTTCATCAAGCCCGACGTAGGAACCATCTTCAAGACTGTACTTGTCTTTGTGCATTTCCCATATTCTTTTACATTCACCCTTTGAGATAGTGACACTTCCAGGCGATGGGGGAATGGAAAAACACTTCTTGATCATATCAAGCTTCAAACTGCAAATCAACCTGCCATCAACTGACTGAATCTCCCTTGTAGCCGGGTTGTAATGCTTGATGCAAGCAATTACGAACTCAAGACTCTGAACTGATATAGGAATAGATGCTGCTGCGAGGAGTCCAAAGTGTCCCAGGTTTCTGATTGAAGTGTTGCCTGCGCTCTTCAAAGCGTGTAGATCGAACACCGGCTTAATGTGATGCAAATCTGTCTCAGCTGTTTTGATGTAATCATGATAAAGAGCTGATCCAGTCTTGAAAACATTGGGAGTGTACTCCATTTGGAAAATCTTGAAGAATGACTGTAAACTCGCCTAGGTTCAGACAAGTTTTGAGCAACTTACTATTTTTAGAACGCTGATTTTCTTGCTCCAACGGACAAGTTTTTTGAAATTTTTCCTGAGATATGGGTTTTGCTCAGAATTTCGTTGCAAGACAACCTAGATCATCCGTTTTTGAAAATTTTGATCTCATACTGAAAAAACAGCAAACCCTAATTTCTTCAATTTTTCACGAAAAAAACTGGCACCTGGGTTTTGTTCAGAATATGATTAGAAATGGACCCAGTTGATTAGATTTGCAAAATATTGA
The DNA here is from genome assembly GCA_007258455.2 of Sequoia sempervirens. Lineage (NCBI taxonomy): Eukaryota > Viridiplantae > Streptophyta > Pinopsida > Cupressales > Cupressaceae > Sequoia > Sequoia sempervirens. The sequence goes on along the minus strand of VDFB02154528.1, from coordinate 3,270 downwards.
TGGTTGATCGAAAAAGCAGCCAACCCTAGAATTTGAAACTTTCTTGAAAAAAAGCTGTGATATGGGTTTTCTTCAGAAGACTGATTTGAGAGGACCCAGATGATTGAAAACTGAATGCACTGAGGATTTCACTGACATGCAAATAAAAAGCAGCTGCTGCAACTTGATGAAGTTCTTGAAAATTTCTTCAGAAGAATGAGGTGAAAAGACACAGATGACTAAAAATTTGAAAACCTTGGCCTTCTCCTTGAAAAATTTGATCTTCTGGATGAAAAAGCATTAAAAAGCAAGGGTTTATGTTGCTGATCTGAAAAATTTGATGAATAACCAGCAAACTGAGCTCTTGAATCTTGAAAAATTTCTTCAAACTTGCTGCTCCAATTTTCTCCTCTGAATGCTACCTGCAAAAATAATGAAAATTACATTGAAGAGAGGTGTTAAATAAACTTAGGGTTTGTTTTTAGGTTTGCTTTCTTTTGCTTTTATTTTCAAAACCCTAAAAATTTCTGATCATTGAACTTGGACGCCTTCTTCCTCTTTGCAATTTTCAAAATTTGAAAATCTTGAAAATTTCTCTAAGGCATGAGAAGTTGGGCGCCCTTCTTGGCTAGGGGCGCCCACTTCAAGCAGTGTTAGTCATTTTTTGATATTTTCAACTTTTCTCCATTTTGACCTCCTACTTCGCCTTAGATTTCCGACTTGTAGACTAATCTGATGGGCGAGCTAAATGATTCATTGTGGAGCCAGACCCGTTCTGAGAAGAATGTTCTGGAGGATTCTTCGGCTAAAAACTTCATTTCGGCCTTCGAATTCATGGAAGCCTTTCTTCTCCAGGGGCGCCCATTTTGTCCAGAGTTAAGTCACTTTTCATGATCTTTAATTTCTTCATTAACTCCTCTTCTACAGATGATCTTGTCGAATTTGGTGATCCAGGCATCGGATTGATTGTCGGTTCTGCTTGTTGTGAAGCTGATGAAATATTATCAAAGGTCTTTTGGGTGCTACTTCGCCAAACAATGAGTTTTGGAGCTTCAAAAGCTTGGGCGCCCTTCTTGGTTGGGGGTGCCCAAGTGCCAAGAAGGGCGCCCAAGTTCACCATACTTAGAATATTTTTCACTTTTTCTTGTTTGCTTCTGAATTCTGAAATTTCACTCTTGTTTCACCCTATGTTCAGCTTCTCGGATCTAGCGACTGCAAACTTTGATTGACACGCTGAATATCTCGTTGGAGAGCTAGATCAATTGTGAAGAGATCAGATTAGAGCCATATCTGCAAATTACTCTATTTTACCCCTTGAAATCTTGGGCGTCTCTTCTCTCCTGGGGCGCCCAAACCTTCTAGACTTAGCCATTTTTATCTGACTTTCATCTTCAAGTTTGAAACCTTCATTCTGTATGTTCCACTTTGATCTGAATCTGTTGGAGATTGGACAGTCGGATGATTTGATGGAGACAGGCGTGGCGAAGCTGGCTGAATACTGAAGAGATCGAGCATATTCTCAAACCCTAATTGCTGAGTTAGGTGCTTCAAAATGTTGGGCGCCCTTCTTCACCAGGGGTGCCCAAAGTTCTCACACTTAGTAAATTTTTGATAATCTTCATGTTCTTCATTCTGACCTCAGTTTGGAACTTCCCTATTCGGCCTCGAATTCCGGATGACTGGATAATCTGATGACTGCACCGTTGGATTCGTTGTGGAGTTGACAGAGAACTAAGCAACTTTGGTTCGAGGTGCAAACCCTAATTTCATCATTTAGTGCCTTAAAAAGATGGGTGCCTATTCTCTCCTGGGGCGCCCAAGTCAACTAGTGTTAGAAAATTTTCACAATTTTAACCTTCTCCTTCGTTCTTCGTTCTTGCTCATCAACTCGCCTTCTGTTGAACGCCTTCTGTTGAATCTGACGCCTGGCAACTGACTGACCTCCATTGATGACCTCAGAGCTCCTGATATGCTTCTGAAAAAGCAGAATAGACCCACTAGGGAAAAACTGATTATTTTGAGACTCTGATTGCACCAGCCTGATATGGACGTATTTTGAGCCAATCAAAATCAGTTTGAACCTTAACAGACCAACTTTCTATTTTTAGAAAGTTTTGCCAGTATCCGTTTCAAAAGAAACTAAGAAAAACCCAAAAAAGTTACTATTTTTAGAAAATTTAAAAAAATAGCAGTCTTCCTAATAAGTAGGGATGAAAATGTCAGAACCCTGGTGGTTCTCAAATTGAAACCCTAATTGATTTTTGTTTGTTTTTGCAAATTTTCGTTTTGGGTATTTTCTGAGGTTTTTGACAAAATGCTGAAAGCTGCGATTTAACTAAAAAATGCTTGGAAAAATCTAAATAAATTCTAGAACTCAAATTTATCATAAATCTTGATCAACAAAGGTAGGCGCTTCACTATATTTCATTTCCAGATGATTTACAAGTGAAAAGAACAACAAATAAACGAGATACAGATTTATTATGATAAAAACCTGACTTCCTTGCAGCCGCCTTGGGAATTGTGCAATAGTACGGCCAACTCCAAATACTCAGTATCCAGACTCAGAAACAGAGGAATAGCTTCTATAACCTTAGGCGCCCCTTCTGCCAAAAGACTGGTGGTCAAATCTTGAAGGATTTCTCCTGGTGAAAATGTACGGCCCTTGCTGGTACGGCCTGTACAGCAGCAGCATTAATGAAGTACGGCTCTTGGGAAATGTGCCAAACCTCTAATGAATGATCTCTGAAAAATACGCCTCTACTGCCAGATGAAGTTCTCTGTGAATCTCTGCTAAAATATCTCAGTAATCCCAAACTGTGATCTCTGGATGAAATCACCGAGTGCAAGCTTCAACTGGTATTTCACAGCCTCAGTCTGCCTGATCTCTGAAGAGTTTTCGTTCTCCAGAAACGTTCGTCTGCCAGAAACCCTAGGGTTTGCAAACTCCAATGCTCAGAGCAAAAATCAGACAAAATTGAATAATAAACATGATAGTTCGATTTTGCCTGTGAAAGGTATATATTGCCTTGAGGAAAAATTCGACCCATTCTCCTTTTTAATAAATCATTTAAATTAATGATTTAATTTGCACTTTTGACTTAGGAAAAATAATTAATCATTGGCGTCCCCCTTTTAATGAATATAAATACTCATTAAGTCACCTTTTAATAATATATTATAAAGTACAATTAAATACTTTATAATTAAGCCAAATACTTAAATATTTAAATATTTCAATAAAGTGACTTTAATATAAAGTCAAATTATTAAATATTTAATAACTCCCCA
>VDFB02154527.1:0-59973 GCA_007258455.2 Sequoia sempervirens | reverse complement strand
CCCTCCCTGCTCCTATTGATCATGTGGATAATATTTTTTTTTCTTAGGGAGGTTATTGTTGAGGAGGTTCATTTTGCTATGTTTAGTATGGGATCCTTTAAAGCTTTGGGGCTAGATGCTTTCCCCCTAACTTTTTTTCAAAATTTTTGGGAGATTGTGGGGGTGGATCTTACCCTTGATGATAAAGACTTTTTTAAATCAAGTGAACTCCTCAAACAACTGAACCACACCTTCATTGATTTAGTCCCAAAATATGGGGACCCTCTGAGCATGTCTAACTTTCATCCTATTAGTCTTTGCAATACTATTTATAAAGTCTTCTCTAAAATTTTAGTGAACATTCTGAAACCCCTCCTTGAGAAATTGATTAGCCCCCATCAAAACGGATTTGTTCCTGGCTGGCATACTTTGGATGTTGTTTTATCCACCCATGAAATTATTCATTCTATGGATCGCTAGATCAACTCTAGCATCACTTTCAAGCTTGATATATCTAAATCCTATGATAAATTTCTATGGAACTTCCTAACCAAAGTCCTTGGTAAGTTTGGCTTCAATCAAAAAGTTATTAAAATCATTATGGAATTGTGCTATAGAAAAAAGGACCATTTTCTTGACATGGGATTAATTCATGATAAATAGACTTAATGAGGCCTTGATTCAAGTGTTGTGAGGCATTTTATGCATCCACACTAGGTCTTCGACCTTTGTAAATTGAATAACATTTGATTATTGACGTCTTGTAAAAGTGTTGTAAAGTTTTGTAAAGGACTTTCATGCTTTTCTAGACTTAATGAAACCACTTCTCCCTAATTCAAAATTATAAAAAATATTCAAATACATCCTCACATCAATCTAGAAGACTTGTAAAATAAACTTAATGTTAAACTAGTGTTGTAATGTGTCTTCAAAATTCACATTAGTTCTTGTGCCTTCCTAGGCTATGTGGACCTTATTTTAGTGTTGTAAAGTGCATTTAATCACACTTTCAAATTTATTTTTGTCTCCCAATCCCTATTTGACATTCGCATCATCATTAATAGGCCCCTATTAACCCATATTGTGTATCCTGAGGCTCAAATTGATCAAATACCTAACAAGGTTACATTTTAGACCTTATTTCCTTATCTCTTGGCATCGGAGCTATCAAATTAGCCCATGTGGGACCCATTTTCCATGCATGGCAAATTAGTCCCATCCAGGTGGGACCCATTTTCCATGTGTAGCGAATGAGCCCCGTTTGGCTCAATTTTAACCTTTCAGTGGGAAAAAAAGTGAAATTTGAGTTTAATTTTGCTTCATGTCGGCTTTTGATGATGTATTAATGGGTGAAATAGGTGAATTACTTATAAATATATATATTTTAATTCATTTTCACATCTATTAACTTAATTCACATCCATTCTTCATTTTTCATGCACCAATCTTCCATCTCAAGTCAAGCAACTTAGGGTTTTTTCATTGCAAGTCATTAAGAAAGCTTCTAAGGACATTCAAGGGTTGAATCTTCCTCCATTTCTATAGAAATTCAAGATCAACATCATGGAAAGGTAATCTATTGCATTCTTTCATCATTTCAGTTTAATTACCTAAAAGGGGTTTGACTTAGGCAAACCCCCATGCCCTAACATTCAACATATATCTCTTTTGTCTTCTTTTTATGCAGATTTAGGACTCTTGGATGCTTGGAAATCATTGAAGATTAAGTTGAAAATTCATTCAAGTCAAAATATCAACAAAAAGTCACTTTCAAACCCGAATACGACAATTTCAGAAGCAAACACCTATAGGAAGTCAAAGTGCAAATCAAAAGATCCGAAATCCACTCTTGAATATTCAGAAATTCAAAAGTGGACTCATTCACCATGGGTGGTGAATGAACCCCATTTCCAAGTTAGTTTCATGTTTTCTTCATTTTCTGACACCCTTTTGACAGAAACAGGTTTTGGGTCAGTTTACTAGAACTGAGACTGATTTTCCCAGAATGGTGAATGAGTCCCTCTAGGCCTGAAAAACATCATCAACAGTATTTAAAAAGTAATTTCTAGTATTCATCAAAGTTCCAAGTGCACACTTTCAGTTTAATTCATTTTTGTTGCAATTTACTATTCATTCTTAGGTTATTTTGCATTACACAATGTGTTTTAAAACAAGTCATATTTCTTAGATTTTGCATTCATAATTGCTCAATTTCATTGTTTAGCTACATTCATATCATTCCATTTAGTCTTAATCATATCACACATGAAATAATTTGAATGAACCCTTTAGCATTTTTGGCCCTACATCTCTCCTTTTAGGTGAAAAATCTTGGAAGAGCTAGAGAAGTCCTAGAGAGCCCAAAATGTATGGTTCATTTTGGTGAACCTTATTTTTGAGTACTTTATTGAGTGATTTGGATTCCTTTCATCATCATAGATCTAGCTTGCATTCGAGTTTTCATGATTAATTTGCACGTTAGGTGTTAAATTTTGCATTCATAAAAAGTGCTTTTAGGTTGCATTGTTGGCATATAAATTCATTTAGATTCTCTAAAAAAAATTATTTTTCATTTAGTTCTACATCATAGCACTCAAAAACCATCAACTCAGTCAAAATTTTCTAAAAAATCTGAAAAAAGTCCATACTGGGACTCATTCGCCACCCTGGGCGAATCAATCCCTTATGACCCCTGAAACTATCTTTTACAGAGTTGAAAACCCTATTTTTAGGCTTCTATTTGGTGCCATTTCATACCTGTATCAGTTGGTTACATTTCTATATCATGCATTTCATCAAATCTAGCCTAAATTAGCTCATTTCAAGCATGGTTTAAATTTCACATTTGCATTCTCATATTGTTACATCACATAATCAGTCAATTCTTATCTAAAAATTGCATTTCATTTCAAGCCTTTTACATTGCATTTTGAGTTAGCATAGATTGTTCTTTCAAAATGTTAGTTTCAATTTTCTCTAAATTTGCAAAGAAAAAGTTAGTTAATAAGCATGATCATCATTCCTTCAATGCATGTCCTAGTTACGAGAGTCTCTTAGCACAAGAGAGTGAAAATGACAACGTTAGACTTAAACTTACACCCCCTCCTATCTTTCCTATTTGTGCGGATGGTGTGATAGAAGATAATACAAGCATAGATACTCATGATGATCATGATTTTACTTCTCCCAATACCTCTCATTTTAGTGACAAAGTTATCTTAGTGAAAGAAGATACAATCATTGAGAATCATAAGGGTCTTGTTTGTCCTTCTCCTCATCCCCTTTGGGAAGATATTTTAGCACAAGAGCATGAAATCATAGACACCTTTTTAAACATCACCTTATCTAATTTCCATTGTGTAGATAACTTTGAGGAACATGAGATTATAAATGATGAGGATATGTTGGTCTACAACAACCCTCTTTATGATCCTTCCCCTAAAGACATTAGGGAACAAAGTAATAAAGACGTAAATGATCATGATAATCACATTTGTTCTTCTCCTAGTTGTGAAGAAGATACTATGTTGTTAGAAAACATAACCAATGAGAGTCATGAGAATCTTAGTTGTCCCCTTTCACCTAAGGAAAACCTTATTGAGCAAGAAAATTCAATCATTGATCATCCTCATACTTGTGATGAAGTCCTTCTAGGAAAGCCAACCTAGGAATGTCAAGACAATTCGATTTATACTTCTCTAAACTCTCCTCCTAAGAACAATATCCTGATGCAAGACATGAACCACAATAATGATATGGACTCTCACTTGTTAAAGGATGTTAACATTATTCAACCTCACCTCATCCTTTATCCCTCTTCACATAAACATCCACCTCAAAACAAACCCAAGTTTACTCTCTACACACCTTCACACAAACGACAAACTCAAACTAAACCTCAACTTATTCTTTATCCACCTTCACATAAACTTCACCCCTCTAACCAACCCCAATACACCCTATACCCCCCTCTAACCAATGTGTTGCAGCAATCTATTAATGATACCATTGCTCATACATATAACACATGAAACAACCTGCAACTGCCACAACCAACCCCACCCTCTTTACCCTTACCCAATCCACCTAGTGCTCCTTGTTATAGCCCACACACAAAGGAGTATGATCTTGTGGAACAATTAAATAATACTCCCACCAAAATTTCCCTTTGGGATTTTCTTCAAAACTCACCAAATTATTACAACATTCTTCAAACCACCCTTAAACAAATCACAATTCCTCCTGGTACCACTCTGAATGATGTGGCAGCTCTCATACACAAAAATAATCTTAAAATTACCTTTCATCAACATGAGCTCCCTACTTTGGAGTTGCGTAAACAACATAATGCCTTTATGATAATTGCTTTGATTCAATCGCATAGGCATCAAAATGCACTCTCTCATAGATAATGGTTTTTCCTTTAATGTGTATTAGTCTCCTGATAGATTAGATGTTGACAGTGTCACAAATAATACCGATTCCATCTCCATTCTAGGATTTGACAATACAACAAAGCAACCACTTATGCATAATTACTTTGCCTATTATAGTTGTGGATACTTTTGCAAAACCCCATTCATGTCATGCCTTTATGATCTTTCATATAATCTTTCTTAGGTAGACTATGGATCGCGAGACTAATGTAGTGCCTTCAACCCTTCATCATATCATGAAATATGTCCATAGCCAAATCACATTTATCGGGTTGAAAATAGACCTTGAGTCCTGAAAAAGCTGTTTGCACCTTGAAAAGTAAGCCACAAGTCCTTGAAAACACAATCTTAACGTCAATATAGATCCTCTTAAAATTGAACACAATGATGAGGGATTGCCATCTAAATTATTCGGTCACAATTGGGGATCCTTAGACTTCACACCATCATTTATGTGTGAATACATAGTCACACAAGAGAAAGATGAGAAACAATAACAACCAACCATCATGTGAACACAAAATTTGGACAACCTTTCAAAAGCACCCGCCTCAATCACTTTAGACAATGCCACAAACTCCACAACAACCCTTGATGAACACAACAATGAACAACCATGAGATTCCAAAGCATTGAAACAACTTTATGGAAAAGGGTATGACCTCATGAAACAACTTGGGTATAGTGGAAAAGGTTGTGGTGCTCGAGAACAAGGTATCCACAACCTTATAGAGCCTAACACACAACAAACAACTCATGGTCTTGGTTATTGTTGTTTCACCGAGATGAACAAGCCTTCACCCAACATCAATACTATCACACAAGGCTCTTCCAAGACTTTTTTATCCACATAAATAACATTAGTTTCTACTCCTTGCCATGCAATAGTTGTAGGATCATAGCATACTCATCATTGCATGTTTTACATCCATCACAAGGGGAAGCATACTATCATCCATTTCAGGCTCACCTTTGTCCTACACTAAGTGGGGAAAAGGGATTCAATAGCCTTGACCTTGTATGTCACTTGTCATTGTCTCTTTGACTAATCGCTAACCCTTCGAAGCGAACTTTTACGAAGCAAGCTGGGAAGCGAAACATGTCTTAAGATTGACCGGCATGATATATACTTCCCCTTTTCATGAAAAAGTTTCTTTTGAAAACATACGACTCAAGCAGCAGGGGCCTTCCAAGCCTCAAGCGCATTCTTCTTCGGCTTTTAAAGTAATTTCTCACTGCATCGATGTGTAGCACTTTTTAAAGTGGGACATAAAATTACCATTAATTCATTTTGCATTTGGTTCCTAGTGTAGCCTTGTCACTTATGTGATGTGTATGTTTACTTGTTGGATGACATTGGGTGTGTAATGTCCTCTATGTTGCCCGCAAACACTGAGAGGGGGGGTGAATCAATGTTGTGCAAAAATTAGATTTATTATTATGATCTTTAACTCACTTAGGCTTTCAACAAAAGAAATATGCATGAACAGAAATCAAACAATCACAACACCATAACACCAGGATTTTTATGTGGAAACCCTGTTAGGGGAAAAACCACGGTGGATGGCCAATCCATAATATAATCTGAGTATACTCAAAAGAAAGATTACAAAATGGGAATGCACTTGCATTCAAGCACATTGCCCAGAGATCATTACTCAAAAATAGAAAGGCTTGTTTCCTTATAATGTTTTGATTAGATAAAAGAGAATGAACTCGAGGAATAGCATATACAACGTTTAATTATAGTTCTCGTTAAGCTCAATGCTGATCTTCTCGTCTCTTTTTCGATCATCTCAAATACCACTCTATTCTCCATAAACCGCACTACAAAACCTCGATGCACGGGTGAAACTCTACATAATTTCTTAATCGTCCTATAAATCATGAAACCTCTTCACCACATATTTTGCACAATAATAATGATATGACTAGTCATCATATATATATTCCAACAGTGATTTAGTCTCTACAAGTCGGCTTCAATAAAACTTAAAAATATTAGCAACTTTTAGCTCAAATCTTGAGTAATATTCAATGTGCATCCACAACAATCATCCACAACTTATCTTGGACCCAAAACATAATGATCAAACACAAAAATATTCAAATAAACATTCCTTGAATATCTGCAACACATTATATCAACTTAGTTGGCCACAAAACACTAATAAACAAAAAGATATCAACTGAATCTCCAAACCTACACATGGCTTGGTATGAGGCACTAAGATTTCCAAATAACATAAGAGATATACTGATAAACCTCCCATGAGATCCACAACTCAAAATGATAACAAAAAATCTGCATGTGAATCGATGATCACCAAACTGTTAGATGCTTTGTCTTCTGACTGTTTGCAAACTGACTGCCGATGGGAGAAAATGATGATGTGTGAATCAGTCACCAACTAGGGTTGCCATCAATGACAACACCTGAAATCATTTGCAGTGTCTCTTGCCCACAATCTCCCCCTTTGGCATTGATGGCAACACTTAGTGAAAAATGACCAAGTGTTGGATCAGTACCACCATGAACTACACTGCCACTTCAAAACTTCAAAAGGATCTACAATACAACTCCCCCTAAGATGAATACACATTTTCACTGTACAAATCTCCCCCTTTGACATCAATGGAAAAAATTGGGGAACCAAAAACATAAAAAAAATTCAAAATTGTACAGGCATGATCTGGTAACTTACAAAAATTGGAAAATAGCTACAAAATCTCTCTTCAACACGCTCAAATTTGTGTCCCAAACCCTTTTGAAACTCTCCAGAATTGCTATGTGACCACAAAGTAAATAAGACAGAGTTTTGCCAGCTTCAATATTTATTGGGTCACAAGTTGCCATAGCATCTTTGGCCTCTTTTAATACATTTTCTATTATTTCAATCTTTGGACTAATTAGTCCTCTAAGTTTGCAGTCTCTCCCTAAAATTCTCTCATTTTCATGCTTCAAACTCCTTATTTTTTCAAGGAAAGATATTACTTGACCTTCATGCTCACCAACATTATCGAATAATGGGTCAAAAGCATCAGAAAGGGTAGCCAACTATTTTTCAATATCCTTCACCTTTTTCTCATTGGCTTTAGTGAGTTTTCACAAAACTAAACATGACTTATACACTTTTCCACCCTCCAGTAAAGTATCTTGAACATTTCTCATGCAGGTGGCTAGCAAAGTTTTATCCTTTGCAATCAGTTCTTTCAATCCACCAAATCTCTTTTCCTTAAACTCCATCTGAACTTTAATCATGGCTGATTTTTCAAAATATTCAAACTGAGAACTTACAAAATTTATGAGTTTCTTCAATTCTCTAAAAGAGGAACTAGACAATTCCTTGACATGACTAGGCATTAATTTCTACAGGATTCCAGATGCAAGGCTTGGCAATTCACTATCATCTATGTGAGACTTCAAAATATTCTTACTGGCCTTAGCTTGAGCAATTGAAGTGACCATCATCTAAATTGGGGATAAAGTACATAGATTGATTGAGCTTTCATCCAATTCAGTATCAAACTCTTCCTGTTGTTCCATCAGAGATTTATTCACTACCTTGGCAGTGTCTCTTGCCTTCACTCTTATTTCTTGAAATTTTTCTTCTTCAACCATTTCTTTTGTATTTTCCTTCTGATCACATTAGTAGTGACTTTATCATTTCCCTTAACATCATGTTGCATGTTCTATTTTACCGAACCTCTTCTATTCCAACAGAATCTAGTAGTGTGGCCAATTTTTTTGTAGTTGTAACACATAACACTTCTCTGTCTAGGGAAAATGTTCCACTGATTTTTTCTTGATCTGCATTGGTTAGCAATATGCCAAAATCTATTGCATGCATAGCATCTGAAATCTCTATGAAAGCTATTCATCACAACTTTGCATTCACTTGACTTATGACCATACTTATAGCAAGTAAAGCACTAACCTTAGAATGATGGTCCACTTGTGTTCATCCTACTCCTACACTAAGAAGTTATATGACCATTTTTTTAGCAAGAAAAATAGTAGCCATTGAATCTTTGAGCATTTGGTTGTCTTATCGGATTCCTTCTAGCTCCATTCATCTAATTTCCTTGCCTGAATCTCCCTTGTCTAGATTTCTTTTGTCTAGATCCAGAACTTTCTCCTTCTTCATATCCAAGACCTTGACTGTCACCATCAATCCTCTGTCCCTTAATCAGTTCATCAAGTTTGGTCGAGCTTTCTTTGAACTTCTCCTTGTACTAATTTGCAGAAGTGAGTTCATTTATGAGATCATCAAGCTATTTTTCAAGTACTTCCTCATTGTTTTTAGATTGCTCCAGTTCATTATCCAATTGGCTGCATTGTTCAAATTTTTCTTTCAAGGATTGTGAAAGCTTTTCTTCATTCTTCTTTCTATCTTCAATCTCCTTGGCCATCTTCATCATGATAGATTCCATCTCACACTTCAAAGTAGCATTTTCTCTGGAAAACTTTTCACTCTTTTTTTTCTCCTTCAAGGCAAGAATGAGTTGTTCATCTTCCATGCTTTTGTTCTTCTACTTAAGTTGATCAAACAATTCCTTTATTTCCCCCCTTGATTCATTGATTTTGTCTTTCAATGAATGAATGAATTTCTCTACACTCTCAATATTTTCTTGCAATTCCTAGTTCTCAGACTTTGACTGGTCAAGATCATCCAGGGCCACCATAAGTTGTTGCAGACTACTTGTATCCATTGAAAAACTCCTTCCAAGATCTCCCCAAGTTGTTAGAATTATTTTGAGGAACTAGCTCTAATACCAATTTTTTGAAACAAGCAACACTGAGGGGGGGTGAATCAGTGTTGTGCAAAAATTAGATATAATATTCTGATAGATTTAACTCACTTAGGCTTTCAAAAAAATAAATATGCATGAACAAAAAGAAAGCAATCACAACACCATAACACCAAGATTTTTACGTGGAAACCCTATTAGGTGAAAAACCACGGTGGATGGCCAATCCACAATATAATCTGAGTATACCCAAAAGAAAGATTACAAAATGGGAATGCACTTGCATTTAGGCACACTGCCAAGAGCTCACTACTCAAAATAAAAAAGGTTCACTACCTTACAATGGTTTGTATTAGATCCAATAGAATGAACTGAAGGAATAACATCTACAAATGCTTGATTACAGTTCTAGTTAAGCTCAACAGTCGATCTTCTATCCTTCTGACTAATTCAACAATTCTACTTTGTTCTACACAAACTCACACTACAAAAACTTTGATGCACAAGTGAAACTCTTTATAATCGCTTAATCAACCTTCAGATAATCACAAAAACCATTCACCACATCTTTTGCACACGCAGAATGATATGACTGGTCACTTATATATATCCGCAACAAAGGATTTATTGCTACAAGTCAGCTTCAATAAAACTTAAAAATATTAGTAGTTGTAGGGTCAAATATTGAGTAATATCCAATGTGCATCCACAATGGTTGTCCAAAACTTAGCTTGGACCCAAAACATAATGATCAAACACAAAAATATTCAAATAAACATTCCTTGAATATCCGCAACACATTATATCAACTTAGTCAGCCACAAAAAATTGATAAACAGAAAGATATCAACCAGATCTCCAAACTTACACATAGCTTGGTACGAGCCACTAAGATTTCTGGATGACATAAGAGATATACTGATAAACCTCCCATGCAATCCACAACTCAAAATAGTAACAGAAAATCTGCACATGAATCGATGATCACCAAACTATCGGATGCTCTATTCTTCTGACTATTTGCAAACTAACTACCAATGGGAGCAAATGATGAGTTGTAGATTAGTCACTGACTAGGGTTTCCATCAATGACAACACCTGAAATAATTTGCAGTGTCTCTTGCCAACACTTCATAAGTGTGATATATCTTATCATATTACATTCCTCTCGGTGGCCTGATGTGATGTACTACATCCCCTAAGTTGTGAATATACTATTCTTCGATTGGTCCTCTCTTGGAGACATTACACACAATGTTCCCTAAGTGACTGACCTTACATGAACTTAACAAGACTCCTTTGAACATCTCTCACATTACATTTCACATTTTACATTTTGCACTTTTTTTCCACCTTGCATAATGCAACTTGCATGCCTATGGTACCCTTTCTTTTTATTTATGAACATTATTTTCCTTTGTGGCACTTTATTAAAGTTATCAGGAGGTATAACTTTGATATGGTTGAGTAGGAAGCCCACCTAGCGGCATGACTTTTCCCCATAGCCACCTTTGTGTTTGTGAGTGCATACCAACTAGTGTATGTATCTTACCTTTTGGGATTTCTCACCCCGTAGATAGTCAGAAGTTTCATGGCCTCAAAGTGAGTATTTTGTGGCCTTCTCACCCCACAGATGACTTGAAGTTATGTGGCCCTAGAGTGAGTACATATTTTTCACCCCATATTTATTTCCTTTAGTTCTTTCCACTACATTATTTTGTATCTTGATGGTTGACTTAGGATCTTCGATCCTAGGGGCTTGCGACACCTCCTTTATCTTTTTCATTCTTTTTCATCTACATCTATATATAAGGATATCTCTTGAATGTCAACTTTAGTGTGATTTTGAAGTAGGTTCATCTTCTCACTAAAGTGGGGGCTAAATGTGCCATAGAAAAAATGACCCTTTGCTTGGCATGGGATTAATTCATGATAAATGGACTTAATGAGTCCTTGATTCAGGTGTTGTGAGGGATTTTATGCATCCACACTAGGTCTTCAAACTTTTTAAATTGAATAACATCTGATTATTGACATCTTGTAAAGGTTTTGTAAAGTCTTGTAAAGGAATTTCACGCTTTCCTAGACTTAATGAGCCCACTTCTCCCAAATTAAAACTTATAAAACATATTTAAATACATCCTCACATCAATCTAGAAGGCTTATAAAATAAACTTAATGTTAAACTAGTGTTGTAATGTGTCTTGCACATTCACATTGGTTCTTGTGCCTTCCTAGGCTATGTGGACCTCATTTTAGTGATGTAAAGTGCATTTAATCACACTTTCACATTGATTTTTGTGTCCCAAGCCCTATTTGGCATTCACATCATCATTAATAGGCCCCTATTAACCCATATTGTGCATCCCAAGGCTCAAATTGATCAAATATCCTATAAGGTTGCATTTTAGGTCTTATTTCCTTATCTCTTGGACACTGAGCTATCAAAATAGCCCCTGTGGGACCCATTCACCATGCATTGAGAATCAGTCCCATCCAGGTGGGACCCATTCACCATGTGTGGTGAATGAGTCCCATATCGCTCAATTTTGACCTTTGAGTGGGAAAAAAGTGAAATTTGAGTTTAATTTTACTTCATGTCGACCTGTGATGATGTATTAACAGGTGAAATAGGTGAATTGCCTATAAATATAGATATTTTAATTCATTTTCACATCTATTAACTTAATTCACATCCATTCTTCATTATTCATCCACCAATCTTCCATCTCAAGTCAAGCAACTTAGGGTTTTGTCATTGCAATTCATTGAGAAAGCATCTAAGGACATTCAAGGGCTGAATCTTCCTCCATTGTTGTAGAAATTCAAGATCAACATCATGGAAAGCTAATATATTCCATTATTTCATGTTTCATTCCATTCTTTCATCATTTTGGTTTAATTACCTAAAATGGGTTTGACTTAGGCAAACCCCCATGCCCTAACATTCAACATATCTCTCTTTTGTCTTGTTTGTATGTAGGTTTAGGACTCTTGGATGCTTGGAAATAATTAAAGATGAATTTTCAAAGTCATTCAAGTCATCTCTTCATTATTCAAGTCAAAATATCAACAAAAAGTCACTTTCAAACCCTAATACGATAGTTTCATAAGCGGACACCTGTAGGAAGTCAAAGTGCAGATCGGAAGCTCTGGAATCCACTCTTGAATATTCAAAAATTCAAAAGTGGACTCATTCACCATGGGTGGTGAATGAGTCCCATTTCTAGATTATTTTCATGTTTTCTACATTTTTTGACACCCTTTTGATAGAAATAGGTTTTAGGTCAGTTTACTATAATTGGGACTGATTCGCCCAGAATGGCGAATGAGTCCCTCCAGGCCTATAAAAAAATCATCAACAATATTTCAAGAGCAATTTCTATTCTTCATTATATTTCTAGGTGCACACTTTCAGTCTAATTCATTTCTGTTGCAATTTACTATTCGTTCTGAGGTTATTTTGCATTACATAATGTGTTTTCAAACAAGTCATATTTCTTAGATTTTGCATTGATAATTTCTCAATTTCATTGTTTAGCTACATTCATATCATTCCATTTAGTCTTAATCACATCACACATAACATAATTTGAATGAACCCTTTAGCATTTTTGGCCATACATCTCTCCTTTTAGGTGAAAAACCCTAGAAGAGCTAAAGAAGTCCTAAAGAGCCAAAAATATATGGTTCAATCAAAAATTTATTAAAATCATTACGCAATGTGTCTCCACTCTAAAGTACTCTATCTTGTTCAATGGATTTTCCCAAGGATCCTTTGAGGTTGGAAGGGGCATTAGACTGGGTGACCCCCTTTCCCCTTATTTATTCATTATCGTGGTTGAAGTGCTGAGTAGGAATGTGGCTAGTCTATTGTTGATGGGCTCCATCACGGGGGTCAAACCAGCTTCCACCCATGCACTAGTTACCATCCAAAAATCTATGAATGATACTATTCTTTTTGATAAAGCTTCAGTGATTGAGGCCAGGAAATGGAAAGCTTGTCTCAATATTTATGCAGCTTGTTCTAGTCAATGCATCAATTATAATAAGAGTATGATCTATTTCTTCCACTATTCTCCTAGGTTGCAAGATCGTGTTACTATTTTGTTGGGTTGTGTTAGTGCCTTGCTTCCTTCGGTCTACCTTGGCATCCCCCTTACTATCAAGGAAGTCACTCCTAATTTCTAGAAATTTTTCCTTGAAAGACTACAGAGAAAACTTGTTGGTTGGAAAGGCTCTCTCTTGAGTCATGTAGGAAAACTTTAGCTCCACACTACTACTTTGTAGGGTATACCAATTTATTTTATGTCCATGTTCAAAATTCCTAGTTATATTGCTGAGAAATTTGAGAAGATTCAGCATGTCTTCCTTTGGTCTGAGACTAATGATAAAAAGTTGTCTTTGGTCAGCTGGGACATTGTTTTTCATCCTAAGCTTGTGGGTAGGTTGGGCATCAAGAATGTCCTGGATTCCAATAAGGCTTTGCTTTCTAAGGTGGGTTGGGACCAATTAAGAGATAAGAAGGATTGGTGGAGAATAATGAAAGCCAAATATCTGAATAATGGCTCACTAATCAATATTATGGAAATTGATCACCCCCGGGGGTCTCTAGCTTGGAATAACATTTGCGAAATGAGGAAGCTATTGTTGTCTGGTCTAAAATGGAAGCTTGGAAGGGGTAATAAAATCTGATTTTGGGAGGATTCCTGGATCTTCGATTCCCCTTTGGCCAATTCTAAATTCTAAATTTTAATGGAACCTGTGGCTAGATTCTTTGGTAGGAATGTGGAGGATTATATTGTTGTTGCTTAGGGGGCTAGGTGTTGGAAATTTTTAGGTACCTGTGGCCCTCTCTCCCCTAACTTTCAATGTCTCGCTTCTTCCTTACAAATCTTTCTATCTTAGTTTAGACTTCCTTTGTCTCCTATTGAAGATGATTTCTTTTGGATTGTTGATAGTAAAGGTGACTTGACTGGTCGAACAACTTATGGTATGCTGACTGATAGGGAAGTCCAAAGTAAGTTATGGAGGTTGGTATGGAACTATCATCTGATCCCTAAGATAAATTTCTTCTCATGGACATCCTACAACAATAGGATCCTTACCCAAGACA
The DNA here is from genome assembly GCA_007258455.2 of Sequoia sempervirens. Taxonomy (NCBI): domain Eukaryota; kingdom Viridiplantae; phylum Streptophyta; class Pinopsida; order Cupressales; family Cupressaceae; genus Sequoia; species Sequoia sempervirens. The sequence continues at coordinate 45,690 of VDFB02154527.1, read as the reverse complement.
ATCTAAGGAGGGGTTTCCAAATCCTGAATAGGTGTATGTTATGCAAAAATAATGAAGAATCGGTGGATCATATCTTCTGCACTATCTATTTGTTGTTGGTGTCTGGGAGTTGGTGTTTCAAAAGTTAGGGACACACCAGAATTTGAATAGTGATTTGGTTTCCTTTGTGGAGGGGCAGAATGGGCCTTTTCATCACCCCCTACCTTTATAATTTTGGAGGAAAATCCCACCTGTATGTTGGTGTATTTAGAAGGAAAGGAACAATAGTGTGTTATGTGATATTGAGAAGAGCCCGAAGGAAATTTTTGGGTGTGGTTCAAGATTAATTTCTAAAAGTCTCTCCTTACTTAAGTGGAAGTCACCTGACACTACCCCAACTGAGTGGGAGTTCAAAATGTCTAAAGCCTAGAATATTGATCTTGGGGTTGATTCCTTTGATAACTCCAAATCTATTGCTAGGAAAAAAATTGTTTGGAAAAGGCCAACTGACGGTTGGTTTAAACTTAATTTTGATGGTGTGGCCAAGAGGAACCTTACTTCGGTTGGTAAAGGTAGAGTCATAAGGGATTATTGGAAAAATTTAGTCATAGGATTTTCTGGTGGTATTGGTATCCAATCTTCAATGGTGGTGGAGGCCCGTGCACTGCTTAAGGGTGTTGAGATTGTTGTCACTCTGGGCATTAGGTTCCTTGACATCGAAGCGGATTCTAAAAGTGTGATTCAATCAGTTAATAAAGGTTTCCAACTTGGTTGGAAACTACAGGATATTCTTTTGGATATTAATATTTTAATCTCAAAGCTTAATGGGCATAGCCTTTCTCATACTTTTCAGGAAGGTAATCAGGTGGTTGAATGCTTTGCCAACCTGGGGTCCACATGGAAAAGTTGCAAGTGTTGGAGGAAATTTTAGATTCTTCCAGAGTCTATCCAAAGGCTAATCCTCTTGGAGTGGAGGAATCACTCTAATTATAATGATTAATTGGTCTTGGTTTTTCAGGAACAGGTGACATTCCCCGATAAATCATGGACAGATTTGGTCCTAGTGGGATGAGGTGTTTGTGGTCACATGGGTGGCCAAGTGGGCTTTCCTTCTTGTGTTTACTATTGGTGGGGCCCCTAACACTAATGGGCTTTCATTTCAATGGTACAACAGATCACTCCAAATCTTATAGAGGTTGAGTACAAGAATTATGTTTCCTTTTCTCTTAATGATTTCAAATTAAGGCATCTTTTGCGCCTCACATTTTATCAAATGTACTTAAATATTTCAAATCTTCCCATCATATTTAAATAGCTTGGGAATGTGTGTTATTCTTGCAAGTTGATGATATATGTGAAATTAATTTTGAAGGCCATTATTAATTTTATCTGTCCTAATCTTGGGTGGTCGAGATATGATGATAGTCCTGTGTGTTTATCTATCCTATCGTGTTTTGTAAAGTTTTTTGCAACGGTTTCATTTCTGGCACTCTTTCTATTGTCTGGTTGTGATTTTTGTTCTACTGTGTGTTGTGGGTCATGATGGGTGGTGATCATGTTTCAACTAAGCCGAACAGTTGCGAAGAGTTGTGCCAGGATCCACTGGCTTGGTATATTTTTTTGGAAGGTGGGTTAGCTCCACTAATGGAAAATATTATGGGCCACAATGAAATGTTGTCAGTATGGTTTGCTAGCTCTTGGAAGAATCGGCAGGTCACTTTGGGTGGCATTGTGTTCATAGTCACTGAAGAGGTCATTGGTGGGCCACTAGTCTATCCTGTGAAGGCATAAAGTATAAAAAGCACACCAAATCCTAGGATTTGGTGAATTTGAACACTTTCTTCAAAGGTAATGAAAATCCAGTGAAAAAGCATTCTGGATTTGATTGTGAAGTGTTGCCTCAACCTTGGGATAAGGTCTGCCTAGCCATTATGAAGTATTTCACTCTCAAAGGTCACTACAAGGTATATCTTTTATATCACCTATCATTGTTAAATCATTTGAGGCATAGGATGCTGCTCATTTTTCCTTTATTTCTGCTTTCCTCTCTAGAAAGCTCCATCAAAGAAACCCAAGATTATGCCATTAGAAAACCCTGACACTCTGCCTTTGTTACCTTTATACCAAGGGCTAATCCACATACATTACCATTTCCATTCAAATTTAGTCCTGCCCAAACCAATCTTGGTTGTGTGGGTTGAAGAATTAGTTTCTCCTCAAGTTAACATTGGTAACCCTTCTATTATTTTGGCAGGTTCCAAGAAAAAATCCCCCATCCTTGAAGAGGTCCTTGATACTGATACCATTGCCACTCCTCCCTCGAAGAAAAAGAAAATTGTGACTAGTTTGTCTCAAGCTAATGCAGTGGTTGGGATTGTTGAGTAGAAAGGTAAGAAGGGTAACACTACTATAGCTAAGAAGAAAGGAAAGTCTCTTCTCCTGAGATCTCTTCTAGTCTCTGATGAAGGTAATTTCAATGAGGGAAAAGATTCCAAGGGAGATACTGTGGTGGGGGCTAGTTATGATTTAGGGGTGAAGCATTTAAGTGTGAGAAGATCTCACAGACTAAAACAAATCAAAAAAGAAGCCCTTGTTGACACTCCTTCTAGTGACATAGATAGATCTAGCAGCAAAGTGGAAGGAGTCAAAGCAATTGAAAAGAGGAGGGACATTGGTCCCATTGATGATCCTAGTCACTTCTCAAACCTTAACTAGATGTTGTGTGAGGAATCCACTAATTCCTTGGACACTAGGGCTAGTGGGAAAATGAAGATCCAGAGCAAAGAAGACAAAGAGGATGTTCTCAAAGGGTTGTAGGAGTAGGTGGCTATGCTAAACTGGAAGGTTAATTGCTTGGCTAGTTTTGTTGTTAAGCTAATTCAAAATTCATCTCTCACTCTCTCGGATGAGATTAAGAAGGGGCTGAACAAGAACACCATAGATGAAGGTCCCAACTAGATTGGGAGGATGTGTTAAACCTCCTAGTGAAGAAATGGGAGGGTTTGAACAATTAGCTTTTGGTTCTTTTTTGGGCTATGTCTTTACTGTGTCTATGCTATTAGTTGGTTGTATCTACATCTATAGTGTGTTTTTTCTATAATATTTTTGCTATTTTTTTGGTTTGGTACTTTTTATCCCTTCGGGCTCCTCATGTAAAGGGCACAACACCCTATAAATGTTGCTTATATAATAAAAAACACTCAATAGAGGTATGCACAAGATGGTGGGACATATAGGTCAATGTAAAAATGCTTACCGTAATGCAAGGGGTAAACACTAACACTGCGGTACGATGGTGAACAATCACTCAACTGCTAGAATTAACTTGATGTCCCACAGGAGTCCAAAGGGGTATGCGAGGGGTGGAAGTACTGCTATCACTACCTTGTAGTGGTCTTCATATGATAGAGCGGTATGGTGGTGAACAGTCACTCAACTTCTAGAATTAACTCGACGTCTCGCAGGAGTCCAAAGGGTTGTGCACGGGGTAGTGGTATTGCTACCACTGCCCCGCAGTAGTCTTGAGATGACAGTGTGGTATGGGGGTGAACATTCACTCTACCACTATAATTAACCCTTCATCCTACAGGAGTCCAAAGGGGTTTGCTCGGGGTGTTGGTACTGATAGCACTACCTTGTAGCATTCTTTAAATGATAGAGCAGTACTGCAGTACAAGTTGTCGAGCATTAAATGATTACACTATTCAAACTCAAAATATGGGTAGATTCTAAAATATTTTGCACAAATTGACATTAATAGTGAGGTGCCCAAGCTCAATAGAAAATATTACTTGGGACTCAATGAAGTTTTGGCAATCATTCACAAAGCTCAGTGTACCAGAGACAAGGGGGTTCAAGCGGGAAAACTCTGTAGCTATTATTTCGTTGGGTAAGTTCATAGAAACCCTCTGTAGCAAGTGTATAAGAACTGAATTTGCTTCTACAAGTAGACACCTAGAATATAAAGTAGGAGTAAATTCTTCATCATGCCACCCAAAAGAAGTCAACTTGCGAGTAAAAAGGAAGAGTCCATGATTTCTAAATCAAAGAAGAGGCCCCTACAACAATCCATTTTAGATGTGTTACCTAATTTTGTAGACAAAGGATCTAGATCTAAAAAGGTGTTTAAATATACAACCCATGGATGTAGAGACCCAATTATCCCTATCTCAACGTGGGATCTATTTTGGTACTTCTATGAAAAAAGAGTTGAGAAGGTTCTAGTTTTGAATCCTTGGACCTTGGATCTAGCCAAATTGATAGTCCCAAATGTCTTCGTAGATACATTGAGTTTATTAAAGTATTGGCACAATATTATCACCCGGCTACAAGACTATAAGAATGCCAGATGGCTCACCATTAGTGGTGCTGACTAAAGAAGTAATTATAGAGTGTTTTATGTTAAACAAGCAAGCTATCACTAAGATTGACCTAGAAAAAATTAAGGATGATTATAGGAGATCGAGAAAAACCTACAAGAGTGATAAACTTCCTTTACACATGAAAAAGGGTGTAAACAATAGGAGGATACCTATCTCCCCTTCCCAAAATGAGCCATTTTCCATAGAATACTTCCAAGTATATTTCAAAAGAACTTATTTTTCTTTGTGCCAAGATGCTGACAAGAGGATTCCAACACATCTCATGATGATGGCAATGAGGATACAAAATCTTGAATTCAATATTGAGTATAACTTTGTTGCTAAAATTGAGAAAGGGCTACATGAGGGATTTTTGCAAGAGAGAACTTAGCTCCCATCACTTTCAAGAAATACTCTCAGTTGTTTCATTTAATATTGTACCAAAATAGAAATAGATGGACTAAAAGAATGTGTTTGGGAATGACTGATGATGAAGCGAATAGATTTCCTATATAAAATTGGTGTTACATCTGAGATAGTAAATGTAAAAATAGTGATTATGTAATATTTCAAGATGATTTCATAGTAAAGGTCATGGCTGCTCTTGGTCATATTTCACCAAGATTTCCTAATAAAATCATGCAATTATTAAGACCTTTAGCATTGAAGCTAGAGCAGGGACACACTCACAATTTTGGTTGTTGGTTCTTCTTAGCAAACCAAATAGTAATAAGGGTCTATGGATTTCCTCAAACCCCACATTTTTTACCTAAATTTGTTTCTATTCAAATTTAATTTTTTATAATTTATGTCACAAATTTTATGGATGGAGCAAGATATTATGAAAATATAGAAAAAGGGGACATTCCTCCCTGACCTAACTAAATGTGAGGGGCTATCCATAGGGTCTAACACTCTTGAAGAACTGCAGAACTATTTGAAGATGCAGTATTCATTGAAGTCACAAGGAGAAAGGGTCTTTTATCCTAAAGGGAATATTAATTTTATAAAATAGACACTTCTCACTAAAGTTGGTATTACCCATGTAATGGATTACGAGGAAGATGTAATAATAAATTTCCTTTACACCTAATGAAGTTTTTCAGAGGAATAGGAAGTGGGAATTCATAAAGAGGCTTGAGGAGGAGAAGAAGAAAAGGCACAATGGATTCCAAGGATTCTATGTTGAAGAAAAGGATACTATCAAAAGGATGAATGTAATAATTGACAACTTTGAAAGATTATATGTTGAACTAGAAAAGAAACCTGAGGGTCAATCTTTGAAACCCTCTAAGTTTCCCATCAAACCAAGTGGTAGTGTAATCACATTGCCCCTACTAGACACTACCACAATACAATCAGAAGCATCCCATGAGCAACCAAGTCCAAAAAGGCATAAGACACATGGAGTGGCCCCCTTATTGGCATATTTAATAAGTGAAGGAGTGGGGGATATTGAAGAGATAGCCAATGTACTTTTAAATTTTAAAGATGATGAAGTTGATCAACCACCACCTAAGCTTGCAAATAATTCTCACAAACCAGAAGAAAGAGTGGATGTACATGGGCATAATGATCAAGGAAGTGCATGATGATGAAAAGGTGATTGTTTCCCTTAGATTTATTGAAGATGGTGAATTTATTCAAACTCCCGAGTTTAAGGACTTTTGGTTTAAGATGAAAATGAAAAAAATTGAGGAGAGACTCCAAATTAATAAGATGGGCACTAAGGAGTCACAAAATGACCAGATTACTAGAAGAATGAATAATAATGGATAACTATAGAGTTTGTGTTATCATTGATGTCACCATGTTATATGGGTTGTGACTGCAAGAATAAGTTAGTGCTTGATCTAGTATTTTGGTCTGGTATCTAAATCGATATACAAGCTACACCCTCTGGTATTTTGGTCCACAATCCTCCATGATTGATAGTTATTGCTTGTAGTTTTGGGAAATAGTTTATAAGTGTTGAAATCATGTATTTTCATAATCTCTCGTGCTTAGCTGCTCATATGGTGTATCAGCATTATTCTGTTGAATACTTTTTGTAATTAAGTCTATTTCTGGCTGACTTCATGAATAATTGTGATACGGTGAATCAATTTTTATTATGCAAATATATGTGTGACCTATATTAGGTCTATGTCGACACAATATAGTGTGCTACATGTTTTGATCTATTGGTTGGAAAGATTTTGTAAATGCTTGAGGCTAACATTTGATTTTTTGATAAACATGGATTGCATCCAATTAGGCCGCCATAATTGATGATTGTGGATGAATCAAGTATATACGTTGGGTAGTTTTGAAGATTGTAAAAGATGAGAAAAAAAAAATAACGAGGAATGATATTGATGCGAATGTGAAGAAGTGTGAAAATGATGAAGTGTGTTAAGTCAGTCTATTGAACATCACTAGAACTGTATCAACACTTGTTAGGTGCACTCTCATCAATTCATTTTGGCTGTGAAGCCAATATTTCTTTTGTAATCCTTTTATAGGAAGTGAGACTTCCTGTTGGAAAGTGAGTCCTTACTGTAGGAAATGAGCCTTTGTATCTAGACAATAAGTCCTATTGTGGGCAGTGAGAGTGAGCCTCTTGTATTTAGTTTTGCTATCACTTTATATTATGAGTTAATCCTCACCATGTTTTTTCCCTTATTGGGTTTTCCATGTAAAATCTAGTGTTCATTGTGTTCATTTTTCTTTTTGTTATCTAAATTCCATGTTCATACTTAATAACATAATAGTGTGGTTGTGAAATTGATAAGTGTTGAAGTTTTGTGTTTGAATTTGGTGACAATTGATTCAGCCCCCCTCTCAGTTGTCCTACACCTTTTTAACAATTGGTATCAGAGCTTTGGTTCCTTGGTGTAGAGCTTAACTACTTGAGGAAGATCCTGAAAGTTGATCAAATGGATGATAAAGAAGAACTCTAGACTGCACTTGAAGATCTTGATAAGGCAGAAAATGAAAACAAAGACTTGAAAGAAAATATAGATGAGGCTAATGAATGTATCCAGAAACTGAAAGAACAATTGAAGAAATTCAAGGAAAGACATAGAGAAGTGAGTGAGCAGTAGAAATAAGAGATCATTGGATCGAAACTGCTTGTGGAAGAGAAAAAGAGAATTGAAGAATGTATGAATACAATGGTGCAGAACAAGTCTGATGAATGCACTAGACTTGAACAAGAGGTAGTAAACTTGAAAGTAGAATAAGAGAAGGAAAAACTTTGTGAGAAAAATTTTAGATCTAGCTTCGACAAGCTTGAAGAACTACTTGTAGGAAAAAAATCAAATAAAGATGAAGGTGGCCTAGGAAATGATACCCATGAAAGTTCCAAGATTGTACAAAATACAGCGAACAATCAAAAGACTCAAGACAAAGGGAAGCAGAAAAGAAATTCAAGAAATTTTGTAAAGAGACTACCTGTGATACAACCTAATGCACAAAAATATCCCTATTTTAATGGTGTATGTTTTTCATGCAAAAAATTTGGTCACAAGGCAATAGAATGTAGGAGTAGGATGAATCAATCTCCTGGTTCTTTCTCTAGACAATGTTTTTCATGCAATAAGTTTGGACATAAAACCACTAAATGTAAATCACAGGTAAGAATGATCAGTCAAGTGATGATGAATAAGTTTAATGGAGGTAGAATGAATCTATCTTTTAATGGATACTGCTATACTTTTAACAAATTTGGACACAAAGCAAAAAAATGTATATCGAGAAGTAATGGAGGTCAGACTAATCAAAAAAGTGGTGTCATCTATAATTGTAAGAAGGGAAAGCAGTCTTCTCCAATAGAGAAGACCAAGACATTGAAGATTGATAAAGAAGAGATGAAGCAAGAGATGAATAAGATATGGAAGAAGAAAGGACATGAAATTGTTGATGTGTCTGTGCCCTCATCCGGTATGGACAATTCCTCTAGGAACTAGATCTTACATGGTCTTAGGGGGAGTATTATTAGAAAACTATAAAAAAACCCCTAGATGCATGGCATGTTAGAGGTTGGCATGAGGATTTATTGTGAAGAATGAATAAGTAGAGGTTTCAGAAAAGAAATCAGAAGAAAAAATGTTGGCATGCTGATTTGTGGATCGAATCAAGGCTTTTTTGTGTTGAGAAGAATGGTTTTAGTAGCTTTTTGAAGTCTATCACATTTAATGCGAATTAGGGAAAATAGATGGTGTATAAGGTAAAATTTGTAAGTATTTTTTATCACTTGAGCACTTGAAGAGTTTGAAAGGTGTCTTGAAGCGATCTCAAAGCAATCTGAAGCAATTCTGAGGTAATTTGAAGGAATTATTTCTCAGTTTACAAAGGGGAATAAGGGAAAAGGAAGGAGTTTCAATTGAACATTAATGAATTCAAGAAAATATGAGCACAACAATGAATAGAGGATTGAGTGGTGGAATTCCACTAAAGTTGAAAGGAGTTGAATTGGAAGAATTTTGATCATAGAAAGATGAAGGAAATGGAACTAGGGCTGAAGAAAAATGAGTTACAGAGCATTAAAACCCAAGGTATTGATTTATGGGGATAATTTACCCAGTTTGTAGATAAAGAATTCATCTTGTTCTTGTTAAGTCGATTCAAGAATGGCAGTATTATGTTGGAAAAACCCTACTTGATCATGAAGGAAGCAATTGAAGCAATTACTGGCTTATGCAGTGTTGGGGATTTCCCTAGGAAGAAAACCATGAAATACAAAGATGTGGAGGAACTTACTACCATTGATAAAGACCCTCGAGCTCTACTAATAAACACTCTTACAGATTCCACTATAAGGTATGTTGTGTACGACATTTCTTATAAAATCTATTTTAGAAATGATAAAGGTTTGACTTCGGCTATTGCAATATATCTTGCATGCATGATGGTTAAGGAAAACAAGCTATTTGATTTGTGTAGCCTATTACTTCAAAACCTAACTGAGAATGTTTGAATGTCGTTGGTTGAGGGTTATCCTTTTTAGTTTGGATCTTTGTTCTTGTGTTTGACTTTTTACTTTTTGAACTCACTATCAGGAAGAGAAAATGTTGAGTGGGAATCTGGTATTCCTATTGGAAAACATGTTTACAGATACTTGGAATTGTTGGCAGATAATTTAAGTGTTTGCAGAACATACTTCACATCCCTAAAGAAAAATTTGTGCTCTGGTAGGTCAGTACCTAGTCAGTCTGAAGTGGTTTCATCCTCTGGTAAGAAATAATTTGAAGTTATCATTGGTAAGTCCCTTCTGAAACCTAAAAAGAGGAAAACTATTGTAACAGATGTCTCAGACAGAAAGAACAATGAAGAAGAATTTTTGTCTAGATCTAGCTACTTTGATCCAAAGGATATACAGATGATGCTAGACAAGGGTGAAATGAAGAAGATTGGTGAAATGTGGAATGCATGCTCTTGGATTGAGAAACTTAAAATTGATAATGTACTAGTTGATTATTTACTCAATAGGGGTATTTTAGTTTCGAATGTATCAAATTATTTACTAGATAATCTAGTAGAAATTATTGAAGAAAGAACATTGTTGGAAAGACCCTAAGGTCATAAGTCTAATGCTATGATTGAGAGAAGATGTAACAAAGCAAAACAAGTGTTATCTGAACATATTAATGAGACAAAATAATGAATCAAATAGATATCTGACATCTACAGGTATTGTTTGTGGTGGCTCGAAACTATTGGAAATTTTAGAAGGAGAATTGCAACCATTGAATCTAATATGAACAGTATTAGAAAGAACTTTGATTTATTCAAAGACAAGGATGGAAAACAAATAATAAGAGTTGGTGAATTATAGGTGGAATTGTTGACTACTCAGAGGCAAAGAGAAGATATGGTTAAAACCTTCTCGTTGGTTAAGTTGTTGAGGTACAGTTGAATCATCTCTCTGGAATTCTCTTTGATGTAGAAAATCGTGAACGACAATGTATGTCTTCTAATAAGATATTCTCCTCTACGCAGTTATCTTTACTGGATAGTATGGGTGCAAGAATGAATTCGATTTTGCTTTAGATCGGTGATCCCACAATAATGGTTTACAATTTTTGGCCAAACTAGACACTGAAATACTTTTTTTAACTAAATATTCACTTTCGGGCACCTATACCGGCTAAACTGTGAGGAATTTGAAGATGATGCAAACTAGAGTTTCGTGACATTTTTTTGTAGATTCAAAAAAAAAATTCAAAATTTTTGGAATCAAATTGCACTTCTTTTTCCATCTCCCTCGAAAACTAGTTTTTTTTCAGAAAACAACATTTTTAAAAAGTGACGCTCACCGTATAACTCTAATATCTAGTGCTTTCACTAGGTTAGATAGTTTTTTATTGAATATTTTTTTCTTTAATCAAGTTTTGAAGTCAAGCCAATTACAATTTAGACATAGCGCGATCGTATAACACGTAACTTTTTTTGTATGTATTGAAATTCTTTTTTTTTTGTTGGATCAAGGACTTCAATATCTAGTGCACTCATATTTTTCAAAAAAAAATTGACAATCTTCTATTTTTCCACATGTGCAAAACAAAGAGTTTTATTTTCAGAGAAAAACCTACATTCACAAGAAATAAAAAATAAATATAATAATTAAAGTAATTTTATTTAAAATTATACTTTTTGGGAACCTTATAATAAGGACTACATAATTATAAAAAATAAATTTTAAATGAATTCATTTGATTCCCCAAAAGGTAAATCAAAAGTTATTTTTTATCAGCATTTTGATAGGTGTAAAGGAGACTATGTTATAGGTATGGTTTAAAACTAGCATGGTTCTATCCAAAGGAGTTTGATCTAAGGTAGTTTGATCAAACCCTCTTCAATTGGAATGCATTAAATGAAACTTTTAAAGTCTTAAATCAATATATTTTCTAAAAATATGTGATTTCAACAAAAATCAGAATCTCCCAGAAATTGTAAACCAGCTTTGTGGCATCACAAACTTGGAAAAGGATTCTTTTGATCATAAGAGAGAGGTACAAGAAAATATTTCATGTAAAAACCATCATTTTCAATTGAATGTTTGAAATGGAGTGTTGGAATTTCTTTGTATATACAATGTTTCCCTCTACAAATGTTTATATACTACTTTTGGTCGCCCTTTTCCATTGATATCAAAGGGGGAGAGAGTCATGTGAAGAACAACTACGGTGATAGGAGGAAAGAATGTTGTGTTTTGTAAATTTTGGCACATGTTTCCATCAATGAGAAAGGGAAAAATTGTTGGAAGAATGAAGAATAATGGATAGCTATACAGTTTGTGTCACCATTGATGTCACCATGTTATAGGGGATGTGACTGCAAGACTAAGTTAGTGCTTGATCCAGTATTTGAACTGGTATACAAGCTACACCCTCCAGTATTTTGGTATGCAATCCTCCGCAATTGAAAATTATTGATTGTGGTTTTGGGAAACAGTTTATGGGTGTTGAAAGCATGTATGTTTGAAATATCTTGTGCTTCGGTGATTGTATGGTGTATCGACATTATTCTGTTGAATATATTTTTCAATTAAGTCTATTTCTGGCTGACTTCATGAATAATTGTGATATGGTGAATCATTTTTTGTTATGTGGATATATATGTGACCTATCTTAGGTCTATGCTAACACAATATAGTGTGCTACACATTTTGATCTATTGGTTGGAAAGATTTTTTAAATTCTTGAGGCTAACAATTAATGTTTTGATAAACATGGATTGCATCCAATTAGGTCAACCTAATTGATGTTTGCAGATGAATCGAGTATATATGTTGGGTAGTTTTGAAGATTGTAAAAGATGAGAAAAATAGCAAGAACGAGGAATGATATTGATGCAAATGTGAAGAAGTGTGAAAGTGATGAAGTGTGTTAAGTCAGTCTATTGAACATCACTGGAACTATATCAACACTTGTTAGGTGCACTCTCATCAATTCATTTTGGTTGTGAAGCCAATTTTTATTTTGTAATCCTTTTGTAGGCAGTGAACCTCCCTATTGGATGGTGAATCCTTTTGGTAGGAAGTGAGCCTTTGTATCTAGACATTGAGTCCTATTCTGGGCAATGAGCCTCTTGTATTCTATTTTTCTATCACTTTATATTGTGATTTAATCCTCACTATGGTTTTTCCTTATTGGGTTTTCCATGTAAAATATGGTGTTCATTGTGTTGATTTTGCTTTATGTTATCTACATTCTATGTTCATACTTCATAACAAAATAGTGTGGTTGTCAAATTGATAAGTGTTGAATTTTTGTGTTTGAATTTGGTGACAACTGATTCACGCCCCCTTTCAGTTGTCTTGTGCTTTTTTAACATAGATTATTTCCCAGACTCTTCAAGAACTCAAGATTAATGAAATTACTATTATCCCTCGAGAAGCAATAAAATTGATCTTAGAAAGAAATATACTAATTATTCCTAGAATGGAGTTAAAAAATATATTCTTACTGGATCAAGTAAGAAGCTAAGAAGATCCCATGTTGGTTTCTGAATTCAATTCAGATGAGGGAATGAGTGGCACAGGTTACAATCCAAGACTTGAAACCCTAGCCTTTTGGACAAAGCAAAAAAGAACTAAAAAACCAAGATTGCTTGATGTTGTAAAAGAAATGAGAGGGACTTCCATGGTAAAGACACTTCAAGACACATAAGCATTAGAGGAAGCTACTATGACAATGGACTCAACAATGTTTACTAGGGATGCGGTTAGAGCTATGGAGCTTAGATTGGCAGAATATGAGAAAGAACAAACTAATCTGAATGATGAAGTGAATAGGTTATTCATAGAAAATGTGAAATTGAAATAGCAGTTGAAGGGAGAAGGTCCTTTTCAAAGCACATAATTAATAGTATACCAACCCCTGCCATCCAGACTGATATAGGTGAAATCATTTATGAACAAGTTAATGTGCTAAAACAAGAAATTGAGAAGTTGAAAAAGAATAATGAAGAAGCAAAGGAAATAGAAAAGAAAGAAACCCTCAAGGTATTGGAACAGATCTTGGAGCATAGGGTTAAAATAATTATGAACAAATTGGAAAATGTGTATGAATGTTATGTCTCCTTGTCACAAGCAGATGATCAGATAAAGGCCCATTTACCTATATTGGACCACTTATTCAAGAAATGGAAACCTGTACATTACACCTTAATGACTTTGTGCAAAATTTTACAGAGGAGTGTTGATTACCCCATAGCTTTAAAGCCTACTGAGAAAAAATGTTCGAATGGTCACAAATGAATTTTAATACATTTTTGCAGAAGAGAAAAATATCAAGGAAAGAATGGATTCACTTCACATCCTAAAGAAATGGTTCGTGCCTAAGATACTAAGGGATGATGATCAAATGAAAGGATCCAAGGATTGGACAAACGAGTTTAGAAAAATTGTTCCCAACTGCCTCACTAATATATAGAAGGATGGTGACATAAATATTCACTGCCTCAATTTAGCATTGGATGGAATAATTGCATTGGATGATGGGTACTCAAAATTCATCATGGATACCAAAAGGTTATTAGACAGCAGATAGGAGAGTCACTTGGACAACACACAAAAAATCTAGGAGTACAAATGGCCTCATGATTACATGGTGTACCAATGGGAGGAGACATATCTAGCTCCCCCAAAAGAATAGGCCTTGCAGTGAAGTACCAAGCCTTGCAAATACTATCATGGAGAGAGGACCTTGCCAGATCTAAATGATGATGGGTACCTTATGATGAGTAACAGATTTATGTATCTTATGAGTGTTGTGGACTTCAGCATCTGATAAATTATCTTCACTTATCATCTTTCATTTCTTTTAAAGTTTTATGTAATCCTATGTAAACAACGATAATTAAGAATTTTTTATTTATGTTAAAAGTGGGTAACTGACAAGACACTTTTTGACATGTCAGTCAGGAAATTTTTTTGAAACCTATTGTAAAATCTTTTTGAAGATCAATAGAATGAAGTTATAATTGGTGGCCAAATTCTAGTTTCAATTGTTTTTTGAAGTGAATTAATGAATGTTATCTTGCTATCTCTAGTTTGATCTTTCCTTGTTATTTAATAAATATATCAAGGGTATATCTGGTTTATCAAAACACATTTGTTGTCAAACAATTCATTTTGTACTAAATTTTGGTGTCAAATCTTGGGAAATTATGGTTAGTTTCATCACATTCAAATTCTGAATTTTGAGAAATTATATATAGTAAATAGATTGATGGTTGTTTGGATAGTGAAATTAGCTCTTAGAAATTAACTGAAATATCTTGTCTTTAAATATCGAGAAGGATTATTTTAATTAAAGAGTATTTTGTGGTTATTTTTCTAACAATGATTTTACAGTGCAATTAGCTTGCTATTTTCATTCAAGATACAAGTCATGATCAAATTCAAGCACATACCGAGAAGATGGTACTCTACTTCAAACCCTCAACCTCACTTATTTTAGTCTACTTACATGGGGATATTAAGTAAGTTGCTAAAAAATTAATATATATCATTTGTTGTTTGTGAAGGAGAATACTGTGAGACCCAATATAGCAGTGGATCAATATCTAGTTTCTTTTTTGCTGATACTGAATGAGTTTAGTGTTGAAAGGTGCAAGACAACTGAGAGGGGGGTGAATCAGTTGTCACCAATCTTACCCACAATTCTCAAACAATCATCAACTTCACATTCACTTTGTTTTGTTATTCAGTATGAACATGAAATACAAATAACAAAAATCAATATCAACACAAGAAACACCATATTTACGAGGAAAACCCAATAAGGGAAAAAAACACGATGAGGATTAACTCACAATATAGAGTAATAGCAAAACCAATTACAAAGACGCTCACTACCAAAGGGATAGTTGTCCAAGGACTCACTGTCTGGATACAAGGTTCACTGCCTACAGATAGTACTTACTGTCCAACAAGGAGGCTCACTTCTTATAGATACAAAAGATAACAAAAAAATCCATCACAACAAATTACACACATCTATAGCCTTGATCAGAAAATTGCAGACACCATCATCTCACTACTTTCAGGAGTCTAACACATTAAAGTACTACTATCTTAATTCATTTTTGCACACTCTTGATTCTCACACTTGTGGAATTCTTGATATATCAATCTATAATATCTTGACTTGTATTTATACCATCTTTAACCTTAGAAACTTTCTCCAAGGTTGGTTGCACATTCTTCATTTTACAAATTCAAATTAGGTCGACAACTCAACATTCTTGTGGTCAAATAGAATGAGAGCAGACTAGACCAACACTTAACCAAGACCCAGAACAACATCTCAGATAAATCACATGCTTCCTTAATTGATACTTTTCCTCCGCATGCCATGTAAACACCAGGTTGGCCAAACCTAATGAAAATAAAAATGAACTTTGAAGTACATGTTTCTGCAACGAGAAGATAACATGCTTCACCATACACTAGAACACATCTTAGATGTCTTCAGATTCATCTGCAACAAATGCAACAACCTTCATACACATAATACTTTCCATTAGTCCATCTAGATTGTATACACACACAATAACTCTGAAACTATTCTTCTGGAGAACCAAACCATGAACACCTTTTTCAAAACATAGATAAAACCATTACAAGCCTTCTTCTAGTTCTGCAATACTAGAAACAAACTAGTGGAGGAATGTGGAGAAGAAACATTTCTCCCAATCCATAGAAAACAACTTTTCCAAACTAGTTAACACATCAGTGAACACAACTTTCACTCTTCATCAAACCAGAAACTATAATCCAGGATATATCACCCAAGGATTCCCATAAACAACACTTTAGATCTACACAAACATAGGATCAAAATAGAAGAAACAAAGCACAAACTAGAGCACATTTTGAACATATACTCAACTTTTTTTTCACTATTTCTCAAAAGAACTCAGTAACTCATCATATCAGCACACCTGCAACACCATAAAGATAGATCCATGTACTCAAAACATCTCTACATTATCTCAGCTATACAGGCACAACCTGCAATCACTTGTTTCTTTCTCTACAACAACCTATATTGTGTTGACATCAATGAAAACACCATCATACTCATTCATACTTCCAACAATCTCCCCCTTTGTCATTGATTGAAACACATGATGTGAAAAACCATCAAAGACAACAATCTATTCCATTCTTTCATTCTACTTTATTTTTTAGATTAGATAGCCTACAAAACATTTCCTGCACTCTCTTTTCCTTGCAATATTCTCTCTTTCACATGACTTTCTCTCCCCCTTTTTCTTTCACTGTTTTTCACATGACTTTATCTCCCCCTTTGACATCAATGGAAAAGAAAAAAAGGTTTACATAATTCTTCAACCATATGTAGCTATGATCACTCCCTCTTAGGAGTGCACCCACATCTCATACTACAACAGTGAAACTTCCTACTCCCCCTAAGGAATAGACCCAGTCATCAGTCCAAAAAAATGAAGAATATGTAGATCCACTGGACTGATGCACCTCCATGTGCACATAGTTCAAAGGAGGGGTAGTAACCCCCAACTTCTCTCAAAGATTCTCAAAAGTATCCTTCAAAAGAGCCTTAGTAAATATATCGGCAATTTGATCCTTTGTACGCACATATTCTAGCTTTGACTTCATTCTTCAATACCTTTTCTCTCAAGAAATGATATTTGATAGATATGTGCTTTGTCCTTGAATGCATAATTACTGGATTCTTTGAGATATTTATTGCACTTGTATTATCACATAAGATAGGGATAGGCTCATCACACAACACCCCTATATTCTTGAATGTTTGTTTCATCCATAATACCTATGTGCAGCAAGATGCTACAATAATGTACTAATCCTTTGCTGTGGATAAAGAAATTGAATCATGTTCCTTGCTTAGCCATGAAATGAATATTCCTCCAAGAAAGAATGCACCGCCACTTGTACTCTTTCGGTCATCCACACAACCAACCCAATCTGCATTAGTGTAAGCACTCAAAGTGAAATCAATATCCTTAGGTACCACAGGCCATAATCCAAAGTGCCTTTTAGATACTTGATATCCTCTTCATAGTTGTAACATGTGCTTCTTTAAGTTCTACTTGAAATCTAACAACCAAACATACTGCATGCATGATATCCAGTCTAGTAGTAGTAAGATATAACATTCCACCAATCATAGATCTATACATGCTCTAATCAATTTTAGGAGAGTCATCATCTTTACTCAGTTTGCATCTAGTCACCATAGGGGTACAGACTAGTTTGGAGTCATTCATTCCAAACTTCTTCAACAACTCTTTGACATACTTTTATTGTAAATAGATATTCCCTTATCAATTTGATTCACTTGAAGTCCAAGAAAGAAATTCAATTCACCATTCATAGACACCTCAAACTCTTTTTGCATCTCCTCTACAAATCTCTTGCACATACCCTCATTTCCTCTTAAGATAATATCATCAACATACACAACCACTATCAAAATTTTGTTTCCTTCAACCTTGAAGTAGAGATTACTGTCTATGGAGTCTTTGTTGAACCCTTGTTGTGTCAAATATCTATCCAACCTAGCATACCATGCTCTGGGAGCCTGTTTAAGTCCATATAGTTCCTTTTTCAACTTACAAGCCATGTTGGTTTATCTGATAATTGAAATCCCTCTAGTTGTTCCATGTACACATCTTTTTTCAATTCTCCATTCAGAAATGCAGACTTAACATCCATCTAATATACCTTGAAATATTTTTTAGCGGAAAAAGCCAAAAACATCTGAATAGCCTCCATTCTTGCCACCAGGGAAAATGTCTCCTCAAAGTATATTCCTTCAACTTGTGAATAACCTTTGCATACAAGTCTTGATTTTTTTCTTACTACTTCACCATTATCATTCAACTTATTCCTAAACACCCACTTTGTACCAATTATGTTCTTGTTTACAGGTCTAGGAACCAATTCCCATGTCTGATTCTTCTTTATCTACTACAATTCCTCTTTCATTACTCTAACCCAATTCTCATATTTGCATGATTCACACACTGATTTATGTTCTATCTTGGAAAGTAAACATAGATTTACCTCATCTACCACCAATTTTCTTCTTGTCTTTACACCTTCACTTTTGTCTCCAATTATTTGTTGTTCAAGATGATTCTTTTGTACATATTTTAGGGTCTTAGGAGAAGGTTCTAGAGCTTCTTCTTCTTCTTCAATATTTTCTTCTTCTTCTTCCTTATTCTCTTCTTGTACTTTTCCACAGATAGGTTCATCTAGTTCAACTTCACTTATTTCAACTAGTCTGTGCATAGCTTCATCAACTTTTACATTTGCACTCTCAACAATCCTCCTCAAAATTTTATTGAAACATCTATAAGCTTTGCTATTAGCTGAATATCCAAGGAAAATACGTTCATCACATCTTGCATCAAAATTTCCAAGGTTCCCATCATCTCTTTTAATATAGCATCTACTTCCAAACACCTTAAACTGCTTAACAATAGGAATCTTGTCATTTCACACCTCATAAGGAGTCTTTTTGTTGTTACCTCTGATTTGAACTCTATTAAGAATATAAATAGTAGTGTGGATTGCTTCTCTCCAGTATACATCAAGTACATTTTCCTCTTTCATTATAGTCCTTGTAGCCTCTTGAATAGTCTAATTCTTCCTCTCAACAACTCCATTCTACTAAGGATTTCTAGGAGCAAAAAAATGTCTCTTTATGCCATGTTCTTCACAAAATGTATTAAACTCACTAGAAGTTAATTCTCCACTTCTATCAAACCTTAAAAATTTTATTCTTAGGTTCACTTCATTCTCTACCTTGAACACTTTAAATCTATCTAGAGCTTGAGCTTTCTCCCTAAGAAAAGTAACCCATTTCATTCTAGAATAATCATCAATAAGGAGCATGAAATACCTATCACCATTAAGACTTCTTATTCTTTTGGGACCACAGAGGTTTGTATGAATCAATTACAACATTCTGGTAGTTGATTTCTCTTTTCCTTTAAAATTGCATCTTGTTTATTTTCCCAACTGACAACTTCTGCAAATAGTATTGGTAGGCTTTGTGATTTTAGGAAAATCCCTTACAACTTCTATTAAACTAATCCTGATTATATTTTCAAAGTTCACATGTCCCATCCTTCAGTGCCAAAGCCAACTTTCATTAACTTGAGATACAAGGCACTGACCATCAACACCGATGAGCCCAAAATATGCTCATCATCTGGATATCATGGTGTACTTTTAATACCTTTACTTTTGTTGATTATGGTTGTTTAAATCTTTTGAAACCTTTTATTGGGGGATATCCTATAGCAATACACTTTCATGTTCCTATAGCCTATCATGTTGACATGTCTGTATTTATTACCCTGTTTGACTTCCCAAATGACTGGTATAACACATGTAGTTTTTGAATGATGAAATAGATTTAAATATGTGATTAATGAATGGATATTGTGTATGTGCCATGTGCCTTTTCTTTCGTATATGTTACCTTGTGTTTCACAAGTTGTTGAAGAAAGTTTGATCGAGTCAAGCCCAGCCAATCTCGGCCTTGTGGAAAAGTCCATTTCCTGCACGACTTCGAGGAAGCTCTGGCGAAGACTCTTTGACCGAAACCGTTGGGAAGGATTTTAAATGACATTTAATCTAGAAAGAGTGGAGTGCTATATTCTCTCTGGATCACGTTGAACGGATAACTCATTTATGAAGTCTGTTCCTTGATTTCGGGATGCATTTTATATCCACGTCTTTCTCTGTTGAGTTAGTTAGTTAGATGTTCTCCTATTTTAAAAATAAGTGTTCCTCCTACGCGGGTGAACAAGAGGAGAAGGAGTTAGATAGATAGATAGATAGAGAAGCAGATTATGTAAGAGTTAGAGATATAATATGAATCAGAGTTTTTGTTAGTTTTCTAAAGCAAAACAGTCAATGTAAATAATTTCACATTATGAATAAAAGTTGATGGAGTTCTGAGCACAATCTTCTGTGTCAATTAGTTGATGCTTGCTAAGGGGGACCACTTAGTAAGTATTTGTAGGAGCGTAGTTGTTTATCCTTTGTTAATTCAAGTTAGATTTCATTTTAGAAGTTTCAGCACAAACTCAGTCTTATACTATTCCTGCAGCATCAGAAATCCATCCCTTTGTTTGTTCCTGCAGCATAAGTCCAGTTTATAGATTGTCTCTCAATTGTAGCTATTACGATTTCTGCTTTGGTTAGATTATGATTGAGTTAAGAGAACTTTGCATTACCTTCCTCTAGCATAAATAGAATTTCTTTCCAAGTATTTATTTTTCAATAGATTGTGATTGAAACTGGTTCTTAGTGCACATATTGTGCCACTCCATTTAAAGTTTACGTTCCCTGGTTTGACAAGTAAATGAATGACCATGAAGAGGTATTAGTCACCTGTTGGAATGTCCAATTCCTAGGATAGGTTTTTCCATGATATTCATATCCTTTTGTGGGCGCGACCATTTTTGGCACCGTTGTTGGGGATGGTGTCAATATAAGAACCTGCTATAGTCATTGTTTGTAGTAGTTTTGCAAGTATTTTCAAAATATTTTAAAATACCATTCATTTTCATTGCATGCATAGAAAGAGAGACGCTCAAGGAAGATTTCTCCCCAACCTACCATTCATTGCTAGGAAAACTAAACCAGTTTATAGCCTATTTGAGGACGAAGGCAACTTAGATATTGACCCATTTGCTAAAGGTCTGTGTATTGATTTGCTATTTGGCCCATTTGACAAAGAACCTGAAGAAAATCCATTTGCTCCTATACTTGGTTAGGTGAACATGGCACATAATCCACCAAATCGACCTCCTACTTTTGAATTCCCTATTATTCCTCAACAAAACAATGACAACCTTAAGAATATTCTTTCTTCATTACTTCCCAAGTTCTATGGCCTAGTTACAGAAGATCCAGAGACCTTCTTATTCGAGTTTGATATCCTCTGTCATAGTTATGACTACACTTCAGATGCTCACAAACTAGAATTATTTTCTACTACGTTGAAGGAGAGAGCTCTTAGATGGTTCATGAGTTTGGGAAGGGATGTTGTGGATAGTTGGGCAACCATGCAAACAAAATTTCTTGAGAAATACAAGGAATATTGTAAGAGTGGCAGTAAAGGTGATGATATATTCTGAATTCAACAGAAGGAAGATGAAAGTCTAGAGGATTATATATCAAGATTCTTGTTTTCTCTAAAAAAGAATTCAGACCATACTCTTAATGAAGAATCTCAGAAATTTCTTTTTCTAAGAGGAATCAATGATACCTATATAGATGCCTTGGACCTAATGGGAGGCGGTGATATCACTCAAGCATCTTGGGATGATATCATGAAGATATGTCTCAATTACTCCTGAGAAAATGTGAAGAAGGGTAGAGGCCATCAAGCTATAGTGGGAAAGTCTTCTTCCAGTGGAGTTTCCCAGTTGGAGATCACAAACTTGTTGTCTGATTTTAAGCAGGACATCATAAACAACATGGCTATACAGTTGGATACCATGCAAGCTCGCAAGAAGCATGAGGAGGCTGAGGCAATCCTGGCTGAGTTCTGTCCACATTGTAGGTAGAAGAAACATGACTGCAAATGCAATTTGGTGGCCAATATGGAGGCTAAACAACTACCTACTAATTTTAAGATGATAGAAGGTGATGATGACCAAGTCTTCTTTGTTGCACAAAGGAGACCATGGGCTCCAAGACAAGGTATGCCTCAAGATCCTTTGACTATTGGTAATCCTTACTCTAGTTATAATAACCAATGGCAACCCATGTATGGCCCACCTCCACCTTGGAATGCTCTTCGACCATACTAGCCTAACTATCAGAGCCCTCAATGGCAACCCCCTCAAGGAGGTTGGTAGCACCCACAAGGACAATGGACTCCACCTCCAAGTAACTGGTAGCAGAACCCTTAATGGAGAGGTCCTCAGCAATGGCAGAACCAACTCCTTGGATTCCTGCAATCTCAGCAGCCACAACCTCCAGCCCTCATGCCACCTCCTGTAGCTCAGCAGCACCTGCAGCAAATATTGGCCCACCAAAACAAATGCCTCTGTCTTCTCAACCATTTCCAAATCCTAATAATAAGCAGCAACAACAACAATAACCTGTGTATTCTGCAGAAGCCAACCCGTATCCATCTTATGCCCTGAATATCAATGATATCCATCTTAGGTCTGGAACCACTCTCCCTACTCCACAACCACCTCTAATAACCGAGATTCCAAACTCTGTTGTTGAACAACCTACTGATCATGCAGAAGATATACCTGTATCAACTACTGCCTCTAAGGAACCTATCCTGCAGCCTCAGGCTACACCACCTTTTCCTCAGAGATTGCAGAGTACTACACCCAAGACCATTGAAGAGCCCACCTTTGATATTTTGGAGCAGCTAAAGAATGTACAAGTTCAAATTCCTCTTTTTCAAGTTATTAAAGATGTTCCCATTTATAGAAAAGCCATTAAAGAGGCTTGTTCAAAGAAACAAGGAAGAAAGAAAAAGGATCCCCAAACTATCCATGTCTTAGGACAGTTAGCTGATATTATGTTGGGAAAAGTTGTCATTCCAAAATATACTGATCTTGGAAGTCCTATAGTAAAAATAAATATCAATGGTCAAGTAGTAAGAAATGTTTTGGTTGACCTTGGTGCAGCCATTAATGTGATGACCAAGCACACTATGGAGTGTTTGAATATTCCAAACATTCGGTCTACACCGACTGTCCTGCAGCTTGCTGATAGTTCCACGGTTACACCTAATGGAGTGATAAATGTCATTGTCACCCTTGAATCTTTGGAATACCCTGCTGATTTCACCATATTTTCCACTAAAGCAACCTTAGGAGGATATCCTATTATCCTAGGAAAACCTTGGTTAACTATAGTTGATGCCCTTATAGGATGCTATTCAGGAAACATGATAAATTATGATGGTCAGTCAAGGAAGAAATTGGATTTATACCCACCTGCACAACCTTTTCTAGATTTGTCTCAACCAGATTGGCCAGATCTAGGAGAGGAATCTGAAGAAGTCAATTCATTAGCTCAGTTAATGATGTTATGAACTAATCCATTTTCCCAGCTTCAGAGTGAAGATAATTTGCTTCTACACATTCTACAGTTTAGTTCTGGTTTGAATAGCCCATTTGTTTTGGACAGCCATTCTTAGCAATGTTTCCTGCACCAACTGGATCCTGAGAGCCATCATGATTTGCTATTATTTGATATATAGGCACCACCTTTATCAGCAACCTCAATAAATGATCTCACCAAACAGATAGAAGTATCTCCAGGCCGTTGTTTGCATATTAATAACAAGTTGCTCCCGTCTCAACAAACTGCCCTAGCCACAATGTTGCAAGCCCACAAAAGAGATTTTACATGGGACTATGGGGATATGAGGGATTTAGACCCAAAACTCTGTACACATCACATATATATTGACAATGACTTCAAACCTATCAGGTAGCCTCAAAGAAGAATTGCAGAAAATGTTAGCAGCTGGCTTTATCTACCCAATCTCCGATAGTCAGTGGGTTTCCCCATTGGTCATTGTTCCTAAGAAAGGAGGAAAATGGAGGGTATGTGTAGACTACAGAGAGCTCAACTTGGCAACAAAGAAAGATTACTTTCCTCTTCCATTCATTGATCAAGTTCTAGATAATTTAGCAAGAAAAAAGTACTTCTCATTCTTAGATGGCTTCAGTGGGTACAATCAAATCAAGATTGCTCCTAAGGATCAAGAAAATACTACTTTTACATGCCCTTGGGGAACATTTTCCTATTCAATTTTTCCTTTTGGTCTCTGTTTAATGCTCTTGCAACTTTCTAGAGGGCAGTCATAAGTATCTTCTCAGACATCTCATATGATTGCATGGAAATATACATGGATGACTTTATTGTTTATGGTACAACATTTGAGGAAGCTCAAGCCAACTTGGAGAAGGTACTATAGATATGTGAAGATCACAACCTATCAGTGAATAGTCAAAAGTGTTTCATGATGATGCAAGAGGGAATAGTACTTGGTCACTATATTTTTGCTACTAGAATTTAGGTTGATCCTGCTAAGATTGAAGTTATCTCTTAGCTACCCTCTCCTACCAAGCAAAAAGAGGTACGGAGATTTCTAGGCTATGCTAAATACTACAGAAGATTCATTAAGGACTTTAGTCAAATAGCAGGCCCCTTACACAGTCTGCTGAGGAAAGATGCAGATTTTTCCTAGACAGAGGAATGTGAAAAAGCATTCCTTGACTTAAAAGTCGCCCTTACTCTAGCACCTATTTTGAAAGGACCTAATTGGTCACTTCCATTTCATATTCATACAGATGCATCAAATTATGCCATTAGCGCAGTATTAGGGTAGAAAGATGGTTCAATAGAACATGCACTCTATTATATAAGCAAAAATTTTCAAGGGGCTGAATTGAACTACACTGTTACAAAAAAAGAAATGTTGGAAATCATTTACACCCTCAATAAATTTAGGCATTATATCACCGGTTATCAGATATTTGTTCATACTGATCATGTTGCAATCCAGTATCTCATGAACAAAGCAGCAATATCTGGGAGACTGGCAAGATGGTTATTGCTGATGCAGGAATTTGACATTACAATTGTGGACAAGCCCGGTAAAGCCAATGTGGTTTCTAATTTCCTTTCTAGACTCCAAAGGCAAGATGACCCTGCAATTATTGAAGACTCCTTTCCTTATGAGCACCTGTTTGCAATCAAGGTTATTCACCCATGGTATGCTGATATAGAAAATTATCTAGCCACAGGAAGAACTCCTCCTCAATTCTCCCCTAAAGAAAAGAGATTATTGGTAGAGAAAAGATTTAACTTTTCTTGGATTGCAGATTGCATGTTTTATACAGGGCTAGATCAAGTTATGAGGAGATGTGTACCAGAGGAGGACACTTATGATATACTGCATGCCAACCATGATGAGCCATGTGGTGGAAATTTTGCTTCCAAAAGGACAGCAATGAAAATTTTAAATACTGGTTACTATTGGCCAACTTTGCATAGAGATGCAGCCAAATATACCAGGAAGTGTGACAGGTGCCAGAGGATGGGAAGACCAACTCGATCTGATGAGATGCCTCTATTTCCACAAGTTGTAGTTGCTCCCTTCGATAAATGGGGACTAAATTTTGTAGGACCAATTGATCCACCTTCCAATGGTAAGTCCTACATCCTTGTATGCACAGCCTATGTCACAAAATGGGTAGAGGCTAAGCCTATGAAACATGTTAGGGACAATAAAGTGGCTAAATTTCTCTATGAGAAAATATTTACTAGGTTTGGCGTCCCTAGGGAAATAGTGATAGATCAAGGAACATAATTTACTTCTACACTTATCATAGCTTTAGTCAATGAATATAATATACGACACAGGAAATCAACTCCTTATCACCCCCAGGCCAATGGCCAGGTTGAAGTCACAAATAGGGACATAGAGGCCATTTTGACTAAAACTATAGATTTAGGGACATATAGGAAGGACTGGGCCACAAGGTTACCAGAAGCTATATGGGCCTACCGTACTACCTGGAAGACTGCTATAGGATATACACCTTTTGAAATGGTGTATGGTAAAAAATTTGTGATGCTAATAGAGTTTGAACATAAGACTCTAAGAACAGTACTGGAGATGGACATGGATTTAACAAATGCACAAAAGGACAGAATCATGCAGCTCAATGCTCTGGATGAACTCTGAAAGAATGCCCTGCAGCACACTGAGATGATACAAAATCAGAGAATGGGGTGGCATGATAAATACATTAAAGAGAAGAAATTCAAAATAGGAGATTGGGCTCTGCTTTATGACTCATGATATAAGGATAATTCAGGCAAATTACAAACCAGATGGTTGGGCCCATATGAAATTGAGAATGTATTTGCTAATGGTTCAATGCAACTTGTTACAATTGATCCTGTTAGATTCAAGTTGTTAGTTAATGGACCACCTCCAATTGTACCATAAACCAGTTTCAAAAGAGGAATTCATGTTGTAGTTCATTCAGGATCCTGCCACTAATTCTCCTACAGCTGAAGGCTTTAGCCTTTCTCCTGTAGCTTCTCCGTGATTTTCCAATGCATGCTCATAATAAAGGTTTCCTTTTTAAAGGAACCCCTTTTCTTCATTTCCACTTGTCGCCACATTTCACTTCTTTATCTTCCGTATCATCCATCCATTCCATTCATTCATCTTGTCTATCCATGTCATCCATCCACACCACCCCTAATTATGATCTCATTCCCAACTGTCATCTCATGCCGAAGCCGTCAACTTTCTCAGCACGTACAAACATTTAATGAAAGGTATGCAATATCTTTTGATTATCGCATTTTTGATTTATTTCATTCTATTCATTTACTGCACTGTCTATATTAGTCATTATTACCCGATTTTTGCCTATTCCCTAGTACATGTGAGGACACATATCATACTCTAAGTAGGGGTGGGATAATCCACTTTTTAAACTTGTCCTTTTGCAATTGTCACAACTGCTCAGATAATATTTCTTTATTATTTTTCTGGTACTTTCCAAATATGATTGCATGTCTTTTTCATTGCATGTTTTTCATTGAAAATCACATTCAAAAAAACTGTTTGTTTAAAAAGTTCATAAAGTTCATTTTTGGAAAAGAAGAGGAAATTGACGGCGGAACAAAAAAACCAGAGCAGAATAGTGGAAATTTTTGATTTTTAGAAAGGAGTTGAGTTCAACTAAGGAAAAACTATGAACATGGGTTGTCAGCTAGTTAGGCATGAGTCTGTAGCTCATGAGTTGTTAATGCAAAATCCTCAAACGACCCAAGCATTCAACCTCTGTGGATGGTTGAATTACTTTTTGAGTTTAGATGCTTTTGATGAGGAGGCTACAGGTGAATTTTTGAGAACCCTTTCTGAAGGGGAGGCTATTGTATGGGGTCTAACAGTTGTTGCAACTGAAGAAAGAATTGTAGAAGTAACCGGGCTCCTAGCCGTTGGAGAAAAATTTTCTTCAGATGCTGCCTCTGCAAGGGCAGAATTTTCAACACCCACTGATGGACCTTTGGAGGTCTCAAATCAGGGATGCAAGCGAGTGTCATTTCCTCCTCCATACCTAAAATACGCTGCTTTCATAATCAAGTATTTAACTTGTGAAGGTTGTTTCTCCTACCTACATTCTTACTACTTCAAATTACTAAGTCATATGAGGCATGGATTAGTTGTTAATGTTCTAAACTTTTTGTTGAACTTTCTGGAACAATGTGCCCACAAAACCCAATAGGGGGAAGATAATTCTATTGCTCACCATGGCCTCATAAAATTGTTGATTGCACGCTCTTTAAGAGATGTATCACCTCTTACCTGGCAAGAATTTGTTTCCCAGAAGAGCCTACAACATCTAGAACCCCCTAAAGCACTTACCCCACAGCCTCGAAAAAAGAAAGAGGAAATAGCGTCCACTAGTAGGAGAACAGGGCAAGCATCATCTGCTCCTGTAGCACCTAGTCTTGCAGCTCTCACACCTAATTCCTTTGCCCAGGTGCAAACTAGGGCTGCCGATAGGAGAGAGAGAGGAAAAACTAAGGTCAGAGAGTCATCTAGGGCAGAACAAACCCCATAATCTGACCCTCATTCTCAGAAAAGGAAACGTTCTTCTCCTGCGGCTTCTTCCCCTATAGCATTGTCTCCTACAACAACACCTATTGCCGTCACCAGTTCACCATCATCCTCTGACAAGGCAGAACCTTCTAGGAAATTCAAAAAGAGGAAGGCTACGAGAGCACCTCCTACAGCCACAACACTGCCAAGAAGAGTTTCTACAAGAACACAATGTAAAGTATCCCCTGGTTCACCTCAACCTGAGGTTATTATAATTTCAGAAGAATCTATTGAGTCAGAACATGATGTTTCTTAGAATATGTCTAAAAGTGTTGCACAAAGTTTATTTGTTATTCTTGAAGAAGAACAAGTTGAGACAAGGGAAGTTGAATATAATGAAAGGGGAGTACCAAGTCTTGATGACTTGGCTGTTGCGGCTATGCAGATTTCAGAGGAAGCACAGTCTTCTCCACTGCAGCAACAAGAATTTATCCTACAACAAGAGGAAGAACAGACTAAACCATTGGAAGAGGCCAATGAAGCCTCAATTCCCCCTACAACTTGTCAAGCCATTGTTGTTTATAAGAAAACATTTTTAATTGAATTTTTGGAATATGTCAAAGCTACATGGAAACCGGTTACATTACAAACCCTAACTTTTCACCACCTAGCCAAGACTGAAATGCAAGAAAGTCTTTGGGAGGAGGAAAAGAAGAAACTGAAAAAAGAAAATTAAAGAGAAGAAACTAGAAATTTAGGAGTTAAAAGAGAAAATGGATGAAATGTTGAAGGTAACTAGTTAGATTATGGAATGCAGACCACCACCCAGAGTTTATGCTTTGTGCCTCAAAGAATAGTTCTTGTGGTTCCAACTAATGAGAATTTCCAAAAATCAAATCCTATTCTTCACACTGCTAAAGAGTTTTACGATGCATATCAGGCAGCCCGTAATTGACTCAGAAGTTTTTTGTGTGAATTTTACCTACATGGCTTTTTAATTCCATTTGAAACAGAGTGGAATCCCCTTCTGTATATTGGTGACATCCATTTGAGATCACTTATGTCTTGGGTAGTAAATGAAACAAATTATGGTAGGCAATGGGAAACATATGAAGAAGCTGAAAGGAATGAGCCTGTTCCATTGCGTTCTGAGAGTTCAGACCCCCGCACAATGCTGAAAACCTGGCTTACTCTGACATATGGTCTTAATAATGATATAGCCAGAGTGAAAATATTTGATCTCAGGAAACAGGTATATAATGAATTTCAGGAACAATCATACTCGTTTTGGAGAGTATCATACTCCAGAATTGAAAAGAGGTGGGAAAGATTAACTATTGGGTTAAGAAAGTCTAAACCTCACAGTCCACTAAATTTTACAATAGCTCTTAAATGGTCAAGAAAATACATATAGTTAGGACTCCAAAAGAGGTTTGAATTGTGGTTGCCATTAACATTTAGACCTCCTGTGCTAATGTGGCCCCTTTATTCTTATCAGGATACAAAACTTAATGAAGACACAGAAGCCTGTAGGTATGAAGGATGGCAAAGTTACAGAGGCTTTTGTTACAAATTTGGAGTTTCATTTCAGGGTCATTCCTCAGCCACTGATTTCAGAGAGACCACTAGGAAGTTTAATGCTGGAGGACTAGCATTGGGTTAAGTAGGGGGAAAAATGATGAGCCCAAAATATGCTCATCATCTGGATATCATGGTGTACTTTTAATACCTTTACTTTTGTTGATTATGGTTGTTTAACTCTTTTGAAACCTTTTATTGGGGGATATCCTGTAGCAATACACTTTCATGTTCTTGTAGCCTATCATGTTGACATGTCTATATTTATTACCCTATTTGACTTCCCAAATGACTGGTATAACGCATATAGTTTTTGAATGATGAAATAGATTTAAATATGTGATTAATGAATGGATATTGTGTATGTGTTGTGTGCCTTTTCTTTTGTATCTGTTACCTTGTGTTTTTCAGGTTGTTGAAGAAAGTTTGATCGAGTCAAGTGCAACCAATCTCGGCCTTGGGGAAAAGTCCATTTCCTGCATGACTTCGAAGAAGCTCTGGCAAAGACTCTTTGACCGAAACCATTGGGAAGGATTTTAAATGATATTTAATCTGGAAAGAGTGGAGTGCTAGATTCTCTCTAGATCGGGTTGAACGGATAACTCATTTATGAAGTTTGTTCCTTGATTTTGGGATGCATTTTATATCCACGTCTTTCTCTGTTGAGTTAGTTAGTTAGTTGTTCTCCTATTTTAAAAATAAGTGTTCCTCCTGCAGGGGTGAACAAGAGAACGAGTTAGATAGATAGATAGAGAAGTAGATTATGTAAGAGTTAGAGATATAATATGAATCAGAGTTTTTGTTAGTTTTCTGAAGCAGAACAGTCAATGTAAATAATTTCACGTTATGAATAAAAGTTGATGGAGTTCTGAGCACAATCTTTTGTGTCAATTAGTTGATGCTTGCTAAGGGGGCCCACTTAGTAAGTATCTGTAGGAGCGTAGTTGTTTATCCTTTGTTAATTCAAGTTAGATTTCATTTTAGAAGTTTCAACACAAACTTAGTCTTATACTATTCCTACAGCATCGGGAATCTATCCCTGTGTTTTTTCCTACAGCATAAGGCCAGTTTATAATTTGTCTCTCAATTGTAGCTATTACGATTTCTGCTTTGGTTAGATTATGATTGAGTTAAGAGAGCTTTGCATTACCTTCCTGTAGCATAGATAGAATTTATTTCCAAGTATTTATTTTTCAATAGATTGTGACTAAAATCGGTTCTTAGTGCACATATTGTGCTGCTCCATTTAAAGTTTATGTTCCCTAGTTTGACAAGTAAATGAATGACCATGAAGAGGTATTAGTCACCTGTTGGAATGTCCAATTCCCAGGATAGGTTTTGCCATGATATTCATATCCTTTTGTGGGCACGACCAAACACCCTTAAGCTGATAAATGTTCCCATATGTTCTTCTTCCTACAACAACCATAGTTCCTGACCCTTTTTTGCTTTCACAAGTATTATCTTGAAACACAAGTTTGAATCCTTTCCTACACATTTGTCCAACACTCAAAAGATTATGCCTTAAGCCCTTAACATAATAGACATCATTAGTACTATGTTTTCCATCAAAACTAATTGTTCCTTTTCCAAAAATATTTGCACCAAAATCATCTCCAAACACAAATAATCCACCATCATACTTTTCAATTTTATTAAACTTACTTTTGTCTTCGGTCATATGATTTGAGCAACCACTATTAATCACCCAATAGTCTTCATCTTGTCTAGCATGAAAGGCAATAACCAGAGTACCTTCCATCTCATCCTTCTTGTTTCCTGGACCACTTTTCCTTGCACATATTCCATGGTTAGTAGATACTGATTTATTCTTTAAGGCTAGAAACAAGAATTCATCATTATCATCCTCAAAATTAGACTAATCATCAAAAATTCCAACATCTTCTCTAACATAGTACAATCTCTTGAACTTCTTATCCTTTTTGTCTTTATTGTCTTTGATCTTCTTGTGTACAACTCTATTTAGACATCTTGAAACATAGTGACCAATATTTCCACAACTAAAACATTTAAAAGGTAACATACCTTTGTACTTACCGGTACCTTTCTTCAATTTCCTTGTAAATTTTTCTTCCAACTCCTCTGAACCTTCACTATCTGGATCATATTTTTTCTTAGTAGCTTTGAAGGTTGTTTATGTTTTCTCCTTTTCTTTTCCAAATTTCCCCATTTCGAATACTGTCAAGGTGCCAAATAGTTGTTCTTTAGTGAACTTCTTAGGATCATACACTTCCTCAACAGATAAAACTTTATCACTGTAACTCTCTAGTATGGTCATCAAAATATTCTCCATTACATCTCCATCTGTTAGAGTACCACCTTGATTTTTAACTTCATTTACTGCAATATCAACCCTCTGAAAATAGCTTGCAATATCTTCACCTTGTTCCATTTTTAAGTTCTCATATATGCACTTAGCTATTAGTTTCTTTGACAATTTCACTCTATCATTTCCTTCATAGATATCTTCCAACTTTTTCCAAACTTCATAAGTAGTGCCTAAAGAAATAACTTTTTTCTGCTCAGTCTTAGATAAAGCACTATAGATTGCATACCTTGCTTTTTCATTTTCATCATAGGAAGAAATCGCATATGTAGAAGAAGGACCACTTGCTAGTGCAACATACTTTGTCTCAACAACTTTCCAAGTCTTGTAACCAAGAGAGGTCAAGTAACCTCTCATCTACACTTTCTAGTCACTGTAGTCAGATCCATCAAACACAAGGATTGAAAATTTGTGCACCATCAAATCTACCTAAAGCAATTAAGCTCTTCTTCAAGGAACCAAAGCTATGATACCAACTTTTGAAAGGCACAAGACAATTGAGAGGGGGGTGAATCAGTTGTCACCAATCTTATCCAAAATTCTCAAACAATCATCAACTTCACATCCACTTCATTATGTTATTAAGTATGAACATGAAATGAAAATAACAGAAAGCAATAGCAACACAAGAAACACCAGATTTATGCGGAAAACCCAATAAGAAAACAAACACGGTGAGGATTAACTCACAATATAAAGTAATAGCAAAACCGATTACAAAGAGGCTCACTTCCCAAGAAGGAATCACTGTCCAAATATAAGGCTCACTGCCTATAGATAGGACTCATTGTCCAACAAGGAGGCTCACTTCCTATAGATACAAAAGATAACAAAGAAATCCACCACAAAAAATTACACACATTTGAAACCTTGATCAGAAGATTGTAGACACCATCAGCTCACTGCTTTCAGGAGTCGAACACATTAAAGTACTGCTGCCTCAATTCACTTTCACACACTCTTGCTTCTCACACTTGTGGCATTCTTGATACATCAATCCATAATATCTCAACTTGTATTTATACCATCTTCAACCTTAGAAACTTTCTCCAAGGTCTATTGCACATTCTTCATTTGACAAATTCAAATTAGATCGGAAACTCAACATTCCCACAGTGGAAGATAATGAGAGAAAACCAAACCAACACTTAACAAAGACCCAAAAAAACATCTCATATCAATCACATGCTTCCTTAATTGATACTTGTCCTTTGCATGCCCTGTAGATACCAGGTCGTCCAAACCTAATGAAAACACAAATGAACTTTGAAGTACACGCTTTCACAACAAGAAGATAACATGTAGACCACATAACACACTTCACCATACATTGAAACATATCTCAGATTCCTTCATATTCATCTGCAGCAAATGCAACAACCTTCATACACAGAATACTTTCCATCAGTCCATCCAGAATATACAAACACAAACAGTAACTCTGAAACTAGTCTTTCAAAGCACCAAACCATGAACACCTTTTTTAGAACACATATAACACAGTTACAAGCCTTCTTTGAAATCTGCAAGACTAGAAACAAACCAATGGAGGACTACATGTAATGCCCTGTCGCGCAAACCCCAAAGGAACAAAATATAAACGCAATAATTTTTTTTGTTTAAAAGAACATAAGAAATGTACTTAAGTATTCCAACATAACAATGTTCTAAGTTGCACAACTAAATTCCTTGGGGTACACGAGGTGACATTACTAAACAAACCCATAACATAGATAAAATATTAAACATTAATTATTCAATTACGTATCCATTAATTTGCATCACCATTTAAAAATATCCATTAACATTAACCACATTAATAAGAATAATCCATATAAAACCAAACATGCAAATCACAAATAAATTAATCATGAAGATATTAAGTATATATATTTCCATAGATACAACATAACATGATTAGTAATTACCAATGATAGTTCACAAATGATTACATGGTATGAATATACATTACATCAGTCTGATAGCACATCATAATGAACACATATGAAAAATTACATCAAAGTCTTCCCAACACACGTGGGAGAGATACATCAATAAATAAAATACATTTGGCAACATATAAATCTTGGATCAACAGTATCTACAAAACCATGCACTGAATGGTACATCTGCATCCAAAGAGGGACCCAACGAA
Organism: Sequoia sempervirens; assembly: GCA_007258455.2. Taxonomy (NCBI): domain Eukaryota; kingdom Viridiplantae; phylum Streptophyta; class Pinopsida; order Cupressales; family Cupressaceae; genus Sequoia; species Sequoia sempervirens. Next base: position 11,640 of record VDFB02154527.1, on the reverse strand, counting down.
GTGCATAGCATGTTCCACCCAGCCACCCCTATGCTGCGAGTAAACAAGGAAGGAACCCCAACCAAGCACATCTAACAGTAACACAAGACTAACAACAGACAAGATAACGTAATATCAAAAGACCACTCACAAAACTAAACAATGATAAAACACCAAAATACATAACAATAGACCACTTCCAGAGGACTTCAATAAAACAACTCAAAAAGGAATGCTAGAGGAGAGTGTCATCGCATGGCTTTACATGGATTATCCAAACAACCTATCACAAGGTGTTGCCTCCATCTATACATGGATTATCTAGACAACCTAGTTCAAGGTGTCACCTCCATCTATGGTTCTCCTGACAACCTATCTCAAGGCGTTGCTCCATAGGGTTACTCATGCGGAATCGTTAACCCCTTGTGAAGACGAGGCCAAAATCTTGCCAACCACAGCCTTCTCGACTCACCTTTAGTCTATGATAGCACTAATAGGAAGACGAGGCATCCATAATTATCTTGATTATTGTTTAACTACCCAACCCCTAATTAATTACTTAGGTTATCATTGATTACTCTAACTCTACGTGGGTTACCTAGAAATCCCCTTTGTGCGTCGGCCTCCACTTAGAGCCACTCTCTCTAGACACCCAAACATAAAATCTAACACTAAGGGATTGTACCACAAGAACACTGAACCAACCAATGGAACATCTGCGAGGCATAACCATCTCGCCAAAACATATGAAAAACATCCATAAAATGGTAGAATCCAAGTGTAAACTAAAATCACAACCATAGTCAAAACATAGGCCAAATATCAAATTGCAAGATCAAATATAACATCAGTATCCCCACCTCTGGAAGTTCCTAATCAACAACATAATTTCCTATAATAGGATAAACTAACTCCAGGGTTTTCCCACATGACATAAACTCGAATAAAAGAAAACCACAATTGATTTAACGAATAATCATGAGAGTAAACAAAACATAGAACAACGCCAAACAAACTACGATGTACAATAAATTTCACCAACTTAATAAATCGATAACTCGAGAAAATTCGATTAAATTCAAAGCACATAGTTTATTTCTAATTTGCACAATTACATTATAACATTACAACATATGAAATTATATAATTATTCATATTCTCAGCATATAAAATCCCTTTATATATATATATATATATATATATATATATATATATATATATATATATATATATTATAAATCAAAATCAAATGGAAAATGGTTTAATGAAATCAAATTTGAACTAATTAAAATCAAATTTAAGAACCTTTTTATCACAAATCCAACGCAGTAGGGAGGTACTGCGTACCTCCCAAGGGGAGGCCGTAGCCCCCACTAGGCTGCGTACAGTAGTCATTGGTTATTGTGCGTAGCCTAGTGGTTGTTGCCCAATACCCAGGGTTAGGGGTGGTACGGCCACCGCCGACCACTCCCTTCCCCATATAATATGCCTTTTTTTTATATTAAAAACTTTCATAAAAAAAAGATTAGAAAACCCGAAAAGTGTATATAAATATTTTTATATATATTTATTTTTATTTCTTCAAAAACCAAAAACATAAGAATTTTGACGCAATATAGGTACATATATATATATATATGTTTAAAAGAAAAGACAGAAGGTAACATATGAACAAGTAGATATATAAATATATATATTCATATATATATATAGGTATATATATCTATATATATATATACTTACCCATAAATATAAAATAAACAATATGGATAAACTAGTTTTCTATCATACCCAATATAATCTGGGCATAAGAATTCAACTCATTAAAAAAATGATTTTCTTTTCAAAACAATAATTTCTAAAAAAAATTTATTGAAGAAAATAAGAAGGTTTTCACTATAGTTTTCTATAGAAAAATTCAAAGGTTTATTATGAACAAATTTCAATCACAGAACCCTCTTTCAAAAATGAAGAAATTGATTTTCAAACATGGCAGACAAGATTTTGTTCACAGAATATTAAATCTAAAGAAATAACAATTTAAAAGAACCTAGAGTCCTTCATTCGATGTAGAATCCAAACACAATAGCCTCTTCCTTTTTTGAAAGTAGAACCCCTCTAAATTTTCTTCTCAATTTCCTTTCTTCAGCTAACTTCTAAATCAATCTTTTCTTTTATTTTCTTATAGAACAACTTTCACCAAGAAGCACAAACAAAACCTAACCTCTTTTTTCTGTTTCAAACAATAAACTAGAAAACCATTGTGTGTGAAAAACTTCCTCGCAAAAAAATAAATAAAAATAAATAAAGCTCTTCTTTTTTTTCTCAAAAATCCTCCACATTCATTGGTTTTTTTCTTGCTTTTAAAAGCACACACTTATCTCATAGATTTTATTTAAAAATTCATTATTTTCACATGATATTATCCTCACAAGATATTCTCTTCTGATTTTCTAATTTAATATCTAGAAAAAGATAATATATAATTATCACCATCATTATTTATTTAAATTAATTATTTACACTTTTAATTAATTAAATAACTTTTAATTTACGATATTTAAATTCCAAATTACAATTACTCACAATTAATCATATCCACAAATATCACTAATTTATCCCACATAAAATAAAGATAAATTAAATGACAACTAACCATAATTAAGATAAATAAACAACAACAATACCGAGACAAGGACAAAGCCAAAACCATGACACAAGACTCACAATGGGATGACGGACTTGGGACGAGGACACCTCCTTATCAACTCCCTTTTTCAACATTGTACCCATTGGTTTAATTTAATGCTTGCCCTATCTTGCCGAAAGAGGTGGAATCGAGACTTTATTCCTGCAAATCTCACATACAAACAAATGTCAAGTAACATGTAAATTTCCATTGCAGACACACCGTGAAAGGAAATTGTGGGGTAGTAGGGAACTCACAAGCGAGTGATGCTACTTCATCCTTTCACCAAGACTCACTAACAACCACATCAGAAAACATAACATCATAGAATCACAACATCGACATATATAATATTAAAGAAAACCATAGCATAATCAAATAATCTAACCACCACATAATGTGTCATAAATCATCATAATAATGTCAAGTGCAGCAAACCAACCAAACCATGAATCCACACACAACCAAGTCGGTGAACTAATCACCATCACAAACCAGTAACAACGAACACATAAGAGTATCAAAGAGTATCAAAGAGTATCAGCAACATGTGAGTATTACACTACAGGGCAAAAACATTTCTCCCAGTCCACAGACAACAAATTTTCTAGACCAGTTCACACACCGATGAACACAACTTTCACTCTTCATCAAACCAGAAGCTACAATCCAGGATATATCACCCAAGGATTCCCATAAACAATACTTCATATCTGCACAAGCATAGGATCAACATAGAAGAAATGTAGAGCACAAACCGAAGCACATTATGAACATATACTCAAATCTATCCTCACTATTTCTCAAAAGCACTTGGCAACTCATCATATCAGCACACCTACAACACCATAAAGATAGCTCCATGTACTCACAACATCTCTATAGTATCTCAACTATACATGAACAACCTACAATCACTTGTTTCCTTTCTCTGAAACAACTTATACTATGTTGACATCAATGACAATACCACCATACTCATTCGTACTTGCAATATTTGGGGTGTTGTAGCAACCAAGGAGTTATACTTCGAAACATTAGATTTTATAGTTATGGCGGATAATAAAAATCCTCCTGCCATTCTTGATCCTTTGATTTCATTGGCCAAAGATAAGGTATTGATTTTTCTCTCTCCTTGTACCATTTTGAATTTCGACATTATTGCAACCTTTTAAGATGTTAGATGGGCATTGCAACATTTTTAGGTTAACTCCATGTTCCATGTAATACCTGAATCATTCCTTAATTTGTGAGAGGCTTTCCTTCAATCGCCTCTAATATGTTTCAATCGTACATTGGCAATCATTACATCATGTAGATGTTGTAAAGGTGGATTGAAGGGATCAAAACCGATAAAATGAACACATTTTGAATCTTATTGTATCTAGGGTAGTAATCACTATTAACTAATTTTTCTACTATCCCAAATAGGTAGTGGTGTTTATATTTTACAAGTGAAAAGAAGGTACATTTTTAACTCTGCTATGTCACATTCATGTGCATAAAGAAATATCAAAAGACTACAATACTATATTGCATTATGCAGATGCATATAACGTAGGAAAAATGCACAATCTTGGCAAAAATGTAGTCTTTATCGATAATGATAAATGTATAGTGTCCCTCACAAGCCAAGGAACTGACTATTTTAATGAATATAAAGAAAAAGCTATACATTTACAGATAAAGGAAATGTATATGTAAAAGGGGGACCCATCATTTCTTGAATGATGAATCCTAGTTGAGTTTCCCTGCATCAGCTTTAGTCCTATTGCTCATCTAGTCTCCATTTGTTGTTTGCCCCTGCTGCTCTAAGGTTTCCTGCATTTGTAAAAAAAGGTTTGGTTAGAGAAATGAAGGATCACCAATCAGTACATAGGCAAACATCCATAAAAATATAATTTTATCCTTATAAACATTAAAATGGCTAGCATATCATAGATGTCCAAGAAAATAAGAGATTTATCAAACACATCTATCATATGCTATTTTTTATCTAACATGTTTTCTCCTTGTGCAAATATAGGATAGATCTTTGTTATTGTTTTGTTTCATCTAGTTACAACATGTGGAGTAAAATGTGGCTCCCATGAGGGTTGAGCCTAGCATGTTGCCCTCTTGTGTTTTAGAGGGATAGAAAATTGAGCAACTTGATCAAATTAATGATAAACCTATTATTGATGCATTAAATCAATATGGAATCATACCAGTTGATCAACTTTCATTATCAGATTCAAAAGATGCAACAAAACTACATGAATTATCAAGAAAGATTACTCTTCATCTTTTCACAATGAACCGAACTGTAGACTGCCATCATTTTGATCAAAGGGGAAATCATTTCTTCTTGGAAATCTTACTTTGTTGGATATGTCTTCCAATCTTCTTAAGTGGATCCAAAGTCAGGTTAAATAGTGATATGAGTTGTGTTTCATTGTCATCTTTTTCAAGGGTCAATAAAGAAGGAAACAAGAAAAAGAACATCAGCCATTCAAAGGAGGAAAACAATTTGTCTCTTCCCAAGAAATGAATGATTTCTATCATAATGGTGAAAATACACAACAAAATTGGCAAATGGAATCCAGTAAACTAGACATGGAACATAAATCAAATGGTGTGGAATTTGATGCCTTGGATAGGAGAAACATGAATACTGAAGCACAGATGCATCAAGTTCAAATATGGATAGTCAAAATGGAAGAAGAGCTACCAAGTCCTATCAGGACTTGACATGAGCTACATGGAGCAGCTATAGGTGGTAAATGAAATGTATAATCAAGACAACCATGTCAATATGTTGTCCTAAAAGAGAAACAATGCATTTGGAAAGACTCAGTATTCATCTGCAATCATGATGATTATAGTGCACAATGGAGACGGAAGATCACTATCAAGTTATAGTGACTGAGGGTTTCAAGATCAATGCAAATACAGGCTCTTTGTAACAATTGATGCATGCATATAGTCCTAGAAACCTATGGAGAAAAGAACCACCTATCATCCTTAGAGTCAGCATGACTATGAATGAGAAAAAGAGGTCGATCATCTTTTAGTAATGCTACAATATTTGCAAGTGATCACATGGAGTCAAGATCAAAGGGGCAGCAAGCAATTGTTAAGGATAAATCATGAAGGTTGGAGGATTCATTGAGCACAATCATTCATGATTAAAAGAAGTCATGAGAAAAGAAATTTGTATACATAGTAGTCATGAGGCTTATTGAGCTAAAGTTTCAAGATACAAAGAGGATAATCATCATGCATAAACCTCAAGTAGAAAAGTCTATTACAAAGAGAACTATCAAAATTGGAACAAAGAATCAATGAACAACCATCTATGATAGAGATATTGCAAGAATGGAAAAATGATCAACCATAGCATAAAGAGTTACCATGAATATTGAGGAACATGAGAGACTGCCATTGAAAGGATAGTATAGTGCATTCTAAGGAGTAGCCTCAAAGCATGTAGAAGGTTTAGCAGAGACAATTCATTAAGATGCAAGTAACAATGGCATATGACAGTCCAAAGTAAAGGGCATCATAATAACAGTCATAAAGATTTTCATCTTTATAGCAACTTAACACTATCATTATTCTCACAGTTATAAAAATACAATGGAAGATGCATGACAATATAGACATTCCATATGATGCTTTACATGTCAAAGGTGCTGACAACAATTTTTCTCCAAACTATTCTTTATGCAACTTAACACAGTTTTGAGGCGCTTCATGTCTTTGTATATTGTTGTTAGCTATTTTTCTTGACAGTTAATATGAGAAAAAATGTAGGCACAAGGGTAATGATTGAAGGATAGTTATAAAATACCCTTAAAGGGCTGTCATACAGTCATGTAATGTGAAATTCAATGAAGGCAGCCAAAAGAAGTCTAAAATTTCTATGTAAGATCAAAAGACAAGATTTTTTTGTGTGTTTCTCATCTTTTCACTGTCCATACAATGGCCATTGAAGGAGTAATTTTCAGTCATGAAATCAAAATCAATGCTACTAAAGTGCATATGAAAATAGGTTCTATGCATCATGTTCACTGAAGGGATACAAAAGTAAGAGGAATTCAAGAGAACAAAGAGAATTCATGATTGCTTTCTTGCATTCCAATGGAGCAACCCTCTACATTAAGAAAAGTCATGCAAAATGAGAACCAACAATCCTAATGATTTTCAAAATAACGTGAAGATATCAACCATAGAGTATGAACATGATCATGATTAGAGAGACTATAAAATCACAACATCATGAAGGTGGCAGCAATTGCAAGTAACTTGGTTTCAATTTAATGCATAAAGTACCTAATGGAAGTAGTCAACTAAACTAAATAGTGGGCAATCACAATGCACATTGAAGTGGAAAGACATTATGCTTTTGCAAGGATCAAATAGTGAGAGATGCTTATTTAGGAATTGCAAGTAAAGGTACTGGACATTTTTTTTTGTATCTAGAATGAGTGTCATTCTTTTCACATGTTTTCATTTCAAATTGTCAAGTAATTTGTTGCCTTTTCAACAAGTGAGAACAGAGTTTCACTTCCAAAATATATTGGTATTGTTTTCAAGTAAAGGGTGATTCAATTTCACCAACTCGTGGTTGATGGTACCTATAAGTGAAATGTAGGCTACTTATAATGGAGTTTTTTGTAACAAGGGAAAATCACATATGCAACTTACAATGGTAGTTTTGATGCATTCTTTGTGAATGTAAAGTGACAAATGCAGAAGCAAGAAATGGAGCGTGCTACAATTCTTTGCTTTTGCATCTTCAGAATTTATAGAAAGCATAAAATTGAGACCCTAGGGTTCGAGCCAAATAAGAATAAAATTAGGTTGATATGGAAATGAAATCCTTGAGTTAGGGTTATGCAGAGACAAGAAATGAAACATTTTCTTCATGAAAACCTAGGGATGAAGTTTTTTCTACATGGGTTCGAATACAAAGCAAAATGTAGAGTTCCTTCATGAAATGGAACATAGGTTTTGTGTACCCAAAAAAGCATAAGGAACAAAATAAAGTTTGAGAACCCAGATTGTATAGATCTACAAAAAACCCTTCATACTTATATAAGGAGTTAACCCAGAAGGCCCTCAAACTAGGATTTTGAAGCAAAAACCAAACCCTTATATATGCAAATGGAAACAAAACCATAATAGTAGGATGGAGCTTAAATAAAACACTTTTCTACATCAGTGAGAAAAACCTAGATCCTTTTCAAGAGGAATACAAGAAACTCTCAGCTAAGCATAGAATGATGAAACCCATGAACTTTTGCAAAGGAATGAAAAAACCGCAGTTTGTGTCTTCATGGCCATGGCCTGAAGAAGTAATTTTCTTCACAAAACACAAAACCCACTTGGGGTTTATACCAAAAATCATAAATGCAGAGGAAAGTAGAAAGTTGTGAGCTTATACAAGTTTGACAGAGCTTGAAATGAGCTTTATTTTATAGAAAAATTCCAAAATTCCTACAAGAAAATGCTGGAAACAACAAGGCACCAAATATTAAAATGTATTTTTTTGCAATTACAAAGCTTGATTTAAGCTTGTAATCTCAGAAAATAAAGTAATGATGTAGAGGTTTGATGGAAAGCTTACCCTCTTTTGATTGTTGAGAGGAAGATGCATGAAAGGTAGTGGGTTTTCTTCCTTTTGCTTCTTCCAAAGGACTTATAAATAAGCTATCCAAAGGAGGCCAAAGGCAAGCAAAGATTCCATAGATGAAAGCAAGAGAAGAATGCATCAGGAAAATGTGCATGGTCGCAGCCTTGAAAACTTGAATGGCTTTAAAAATGGAGAAAAAAGCTAGATTTATGACATGGAATAGCACTTATTTTTCTTTTCCAGTTATGAATCTTAAAAAAAAAAACCACTCAGAGTCTACCATGAAAGTGTTTACAGAGCCTATACAAACCCTATGTTGGCAGCCAAGAGCTCTCCAAAATGTGAGAGTGTGAAATGAAATGAAACAAGCTTGGTCGAGGAGTTTTTCCTTTAGGGTTTCTAGAAATACCTAACAATGCTGACCTCATAAGGTATTTTTCACCTTTCATTTAAAAAAATTGCAACACAAATTAATGTGTCCCATGGGCTAAGACTTACAAGTCTTATGCCTTATGTTTATTTTGCCTTGTGTTTGCCATTTTTTAGAGCCTATGCCTTGTGTTTCTTTTCTCCTTGTGTAGGCTCTTGTTTATAGTTTGAAGGAGTTTTTCCATTTTGATCTCCCTCATAAGTTGAGACACAAGAATTGTTATTTTTGCATTTATTTTGAAATGTAAAATGTTTGACTAAGTAATGGTTATAAATCACCTAGTCAAGTATTACTTTTAAATGCAGAAATAAGGTGAGTTATGCTTTGTAAATGCCTTAAGGGATATTTAGTTAGCTTTGATGCTTTTGCAGGAATTTAGGGGTGGTTGAGACAATTGTTGTTATTTTACATTTATTTTGAAATGTAAAACATTTTGATTAAGTGATGTTATTATAAGTCACTTAGTCAAAGTGTTATTTTAAATGAAAAATAAGGTCTTATGCTTTTGCAAACACACAAAGAGCATGATTCAAAGCATCTTGGAGACATAATGATGATGGACGAACATGGGGAAGGTATGTGATTTTTTCTTGACTGAGTTTTGGAGGGAATATGGCCTTTTTGGAGGCAATTTTGTCATATTTTTGGTATGGTTGGGTCATGGCTTGACTTTTCTATATTTTGGTGACCTTTTGGAGGGGTTCTGGAAGCTTCTTTTTTGGCCTTTCTATTGCATCCAACCAGGAGTTTCTAGAAGGACATGTGTGGGACAATTGTTTTAATTTTGCATAAGTAACTTCAAACAAATTTTTTGGGAAGTTCTTTCTTTCCAGCAGTATTGTAATGCATTTTAGGATTTATCTTTCAATAGGGAAGTATTGTAACTTATTCTAGACATGAATAACAGTGAAGACCTTGGATATCAATGATTTGGAGTTTTTCCTTCTTGTTCTTTGCTTTATTGTGTTCACTCAATTGATTTGATCAAGTTATTTGTGAGGTATTATTTATTTCCTTATAGCTTTGTCTCATGTTTAGCACCTTTAAGCAGAAAGTATGTTAATGTAGGTTATAATCTATGTCAAAGATGCAAATAGCTTTTAGCTATGAAGTTACCTTCCTCCTAGGAGTTTGATCATTAGGACCTCTTTGTAAAACACTTATGTAAAGACATGTTGTAATGAGTTGTGCAAGTTTTGATTTATGTCACTAAAAGAAAGTGTTTGTAATATGAGGGTTATGTCCTAGTTAGTTTGGTGTATCACCTTTTAAAGTTTTTTCAGTTAATTTCAGTTTATATTATCCTTCTTACTCTTTCCTAAAAAAATAAATAGTTTAGCAGTAGTTTAGGTGACACCAATTAGGATCTAACCTTATCTGGAGGTCCACTCCAAGTTTAGGTGACCCATAGCCTAGGAGTGTTCCCATGTTACTCAAAATTGCTAAGTTCTGCAACTTAGCATGGGTGCATATTTGAAGAGTTAACAATCACATGGGTAAAATGGTGGGATTGAAACTAATGAAATGATGTTTGACATAGTATAAACCCTTTTAACTGTGAAGTTTTCCCACGATCAAATCCCCTAACTTGCTACCTTTTTTTTCTAATTTTGATGAATTGTAAGAGAATAAACCTAATTAACTTGCATAGGAACATCAAATTTTTGGACTTATATTGATGATGAGTTTTGAACCATTTGGTGATGCTTCTGTGTATTTGTTCTAGTAATTTTTTCTTGAAATTTTAATGGATTCCTTAAGTTTTGTTATTAATCATTAGTTTTAAAATTACCGTTGCAGAAAGTGCCTTATGTGTTTGTTCCTTCAAAATTTCAATTGGGCGATGCTTGTAAAGTGAATGGGGAAGATAATGTCACAGTTGGTAAAATTATTGTGAAACATCAGGTTAGTATTTTTTGGATGTTAAGGCTTCCCAGTTGGATATCAAAGATCTTTTCTCATCAACTTAATTTTGAATTTATGTATAAATGGATTCTTTAATGTTGTGGGTCTTTACTAAGACAACACATAAACTAGGGTTGACATTTTTGTTGTCCAAGTCTGATGGAATTCTTGGGCTTGGTTTCCAAGAAATTTTTGTTGATAATTTTTTTCTGGTCTAGTTAGTGTTGATAGCCTTCATTCTATAATATGTCAACTTCATTATATAATTTGAGTGTATCACCTTTCTTAAATTTTTAACAAGGTTCTTAAATCAAGGGTTCAATATGCATATTTCAGGCCTATGTTGAACACTTCAATGTTTAAGAAATTTGTTGACAAGGCTACAATTTTTTAATTTATTTATCTTTATGCTATGTTTGGACTTTCTTTTGTAAACTTGCAATATCCTGCAATGCACTTTTATTCTTTCTGAATTGAGACTAATATTAATTTTTTTGGTTGTATTGAGAACAACTTCATTCATGGTGGAAAAGGTAGCACCATGTTTCTCATATTAGATGGCACATTGTATATAAAAGAGGAAATATTCTAGCTGGGTTATTGTTGACTGCATTGAAGGTCGAGAGAGCTTCATATATGGGACACGATCAACACTCTCCTTGGATTCTACACATTACAGCTTGCTCTAGGAAGATTTACCACGTTGTAGAAGTTTTAAGAGATGAAAGGGGCATGTGCTCGCATTGAATTGCTTCAAGCATGTGTTTCCATCATTACAAAAGTCTTTTGGAGAATTTTATTTCTTACAGTCATTTCTCTGCAATATTGTAACTCAAATTTTCAGTCTTGTGACTAAAAATAACAATTGTAATACTCTATTTGTAAGCTATAACTAGAGCACCTTTCTTTTATTAATAAACTTCACCAATTTTTTCTTCTCAATGGTTGTCTTATTGTGTGCAATTGATGATTGATGTGTATTTTTGTATTTTATGCTTAAATCCTCAAACAAAAGTTAAT
>VDFB02154525.1:0-20382 GCA_007258455.2 Sequoia sempervirens | reverse complement strand
TTACCAATATTTTAGATCATGTTCATTCAAGAAAACTAATATCAATCACACAAATTTCTCAATTCATCAAAACGCAAAAGTTGAATTCTCATTTCTATAATTAAAAACTATAACAATATGTTGTATTATAATGATGAATAGAGATTCAATACAAGAATTTAAACAGAAAACACACATCAAGATTGACCGGGTTCGGCTCAAGTGTTCTAACGGTCTGATGGTTGAGCTAAGGCTTTGGGTTTGTCCCATATAGATCCAAGGTTCGATTCACGCTGGTCGGGTTAACCTGGAGGAGTCCTGTTGCGGGCTCGGGGCTTCTCCCCAGGGGGAATAGTTTCGCCTTGGCTCGCCCCACCATCACCCCCACTCGGCAAAAAGTAAGCCCGAGGCAAGGTATGGTGGGAATCGCTGGGCCTTGGTTGGAGATACCTCCTGAGTATCAAAAAAAAAAAAAAAAAAAAAAAATATCATAATTCTATTTCTTTTATTTTAAATCCTTACTAGTAGTTAGTTCCATCAATTATTATGTATTTTAGTTAAGAATATGTGAATTTTTTTTTTTTTAATTCTTTTATAAATGTGTACTAGATTAAAATTTATTTTAATTTTAATAAAATTAATTAAAAAATAAATTCACTTAAAATCTTAAAATTTTTGGCATACATTAATCTATTTATATTAAGAATTATTTATTTATATAATTATATGTTAAGATGTTTTTCTTTTGATTAATTATAATTTGTTTTTTATTAGATGAAAAATAGGTTTTGAATGGACCTAAAACCATCAGGTTTTAAGGGGACCCAAAACCCACACAAAGAAGAGCAATCCGCCCTAAAGATAGATTCAAAGTCAACCAGCAGCGCAACAGGGAAGCATCAAGCCAACAACCAACCAAAAGCCAGCGGGCTGCCCAAAAAAGAACCAAGATATTACATGAATCTTGAACTCGTTGGTTTTGACGGGACCAACAACCCATTACAACTCATTTGTTTTGATAGGACCACCAACCCATTAAAACAAAGTTTTGATCAGGACCTTAAACCCAAATCTATGGATTTTGAAGGGATCCACAACCCTATACATCGAGGTATTGACCAGGAACTTGAACCCAAGGATATTACTTGCAAAGCATAGATCAGGAACAAAGCACCAACAACAGAATTTTATGAGCCCAACAAAACACCCTTTCCATCTCTATAGGGAAGGTCATCACAAATGCACAAGGCTCCCTCAACCATATAAGGGTTTTGACAGGAATCCTTAACCTGAAACATGGGTTTTACATGGATCTGATAACCATGAATGAAGGTTTCCACCATAGGGAAGCCACAGGCCGAATAGCTCGGAGCATCAAACAACCCCCAAAAACTACAATCTACATCTTCCTTGCAGCCCTTCACCATCTCCAAATGAGAAGCATTCTGACACCAACACATCTCTTCTCCCAAACAACCTCTCTCCACCTCAATAGAAGAGGCATTCACCTCAATAGAATGAGCTATAGAAGAAAAGGAGTGAAGAAAGAAAGAATACCACCCCCAACACCAGCGAATCGCCTCTCCCCTATACACCTTCCCCACCTCTATAGAAGAAGCATCCACCTCCATAGGATTAACAAGAGAGAAAATGAAAAGCTGATAGCAAAGATCTTTACTACCAGTCAGAATCCTCACCTCTATAGAAGACTTTAGACCAAATAGTAAAGGAAGGACTAAAGAAACCCTGATCAACAAAAAATCTTTGAAACACACATGGGGTCTTGAAAATCATCTCCCATAACCATATCTCTTCCAAAAATATAGGGGAGGTCCTTGACCAACAAAAGCAGGGGCAAAGAAAGAACAACCAATAAACATTTAGACCCCTACACAAACAAAATTGGATGTGTTATTTGTTTGTATTAATAATTAGATATTAAATTTTTTGTAATTGTTGAAGGAAAATAAGATTTTCTTAGTGTTAATTTATGTTAATTAGATAAGTTTAATTGATTTTCTTGAAGAAAATAACACAAAATAACATACATTCAACATAATTTAGTTGTGGAGAGGATGAATAGGATGTTGATGGGAGTATTAATAATATGCTCAATGGGGTTAAGAAGAAGTTGTTGATGTTGGGTTATAAATCTATGAAATATAACTTTATACACTAAAGTAGTGATGTGAAAGGGTACAAACTTTGGGATCTTGTAACTAGGAAACTTCTACATAGTCAAAATTTAATCCTAAAATAGGTGAAACATTTTTTATAGTTAAGAAACCAAATGAAAGTGCAAATTTTATGATGTAGTAACATATAAAGATAATACAGTTGCAACTACAACTAAATCAAAGGTTTGAGATAGGATAGATGAGGAGAAAATATTAGGGAGTTCCAAATAGGAAGAACATTCACCTCAACCTTGGGGAGGTCCACTCAGCAAAGGGGGAAACTAGAGATGTATAACACCCTTAATTTTAGATGTGTTTTTTCTTTGATTATTTACACTGATAGATGCCAACCTATGAAAGAGGAAATGTAGGTGGATGACTACAATTAGTAAAGATTAGTCATTGATGATGAAATAAATGTATTGAATAAGAATAAAACTTAGGACGAGGTATACCCACAATAGTGTGTCCCATTGCGAGATATTAGAAATTAACTTGGATGGGGAGTAAACATAAAAAAACCTTTGATCATAGTTTTTTCTTTGAAAGAAGGTACCTTTATTCAAAGGTACTTTCATTGGTAATAGTAATGGGTGAATACAAATTAATGCTTTAGGTCTCATTACAATTTGATATGAACTTGATGGTTATGATATTTATTTTAGGTGTGGAGATTGGAAGAGAGGGATAATGATTTTTTATTTTTTTTTATAGACTAAGCATCTTGATTATGGGTTGTAGTAGTTTATCATGGCTAGTGGAAAACTAATGAGTACCTATTTTAGAGGGGACAACATTGTTATTTTCAGAAGTGCTCATCTACATGCCATGAGATTTAGTATGTTTCAAGTTCCTTAAATAAGTAAGGACAATTAGTAATTTGATGCATGTTATGGTATATTTCAAACTAAAGATTTCCCAATTAGTGATATTCTTAAGTCATTTCATGGATAATACTAGTTTGTTCATTGGGTACTAATGAATGTATAAAAATATTTTTGTGGTACATCAATTTAATCTATATATATTATTTAGGAGGTAATACATCAAATAGTGTACAATACTTATTTGAGATTGATGGGTTTAAAGACACAAATTGGATTGGAGATGACTATATTGAATAAAAATTCTATGCCTACTAAAGCCCAAATTTTTCCCAAAATATTTATGCAACATCTTCCACCCACAATCTCATAAATATATTTATCATTCTAATATATTAAAATAATTCAAGTAATTCATATGGCATGCAATCTATGTCTTTGTCTATCTAAATATGTACTCCTAATTCGTTGGCATATATTTCATGAGAATAATTTATGTAGCTAATACATGTAGTATTGGATCTCATAGTGTACTAGAAACATTTATATAGAGAATAACCACTTTACATATTAAAATTTGTGTTTTCTTAAATAAAGATATAATATTTATTGTCTGGATACACCTAATAGGATATTTACACGACTTTAGTAATATTGTACCAACTTAAATAGTGACATGTATAGTGTACCTAATAATTTTCAAAATAAAACTATAATTTGAATTATTGAGTCTCAAGTGATGATAATGATGTAACTATATGAATTTAGAGCTTTACCCAAATAAAGTTGACATAAGTGAATTTGAAAATATATTGTGTTGTGATTTGACTTCTTGTTTTATTGTTTATATATTCCTAGTTAGCATGTGGATGACATTAAGACACCTTTAATGGAGTATGTTGACACAAGTGAATTTGAAAATATGTTGTGTTGTGATTTGACTTCTTCCTTATACTTTTATCATTTTCTATTTGGGTCCATTTTATTATGACATCTTTGTTGTGAACCCTTTGCATATTATTTCTTTCACCTTCTATGTCCATGCATTTTAACTTTTTCTACATACACCTTGTTTATTTTTCACACAAATTCCACTTTCTATCTTTTGTTTCACATTTTTCTTCTTCACTTGGGCAAGATAACTCAAGTAGGCAACCCAAGTGGACAATTCAATTAAAGGAAAATGGAAATGTGAGATTAAATATATAGTCAAGGTTGGAGGGTCTAATTAAAGACTATCAAACCTTGTAACAAAATGAAACACTATAATTCAACACATAACAAAATGAAATAGTATAAATCAACACATAACAAAATGAAGCACTATAATTCAACACATAACAAAATGAAATATTATAATTCAATACACAACAAAATAAAACACTATAATTCAACACAAAAAAAAAAATATATTATAATTCAACACACATAAAAATAACATAAATAATACAAAAAACTAAATTTGTTAACTTGACAAATAACTTAAAAACCTTAGAACACACTAAAAATCTGTGGATAATTGATGTTGACTTGGCAGACTCTTATCAAGAAGAGATAATTGATACGAAGAGATTGTTGTTTTTCCAGCATGGCTAAATCATCTGCTATTCTTATCTAGTCGTTTTGTTTTAAAGTAGTTTCATTTTAAAGCTTTGTTTTTGATAAAGGAAAAAATGGGTTTTACAGGGACTCGAAACCACAAAGTTTACAACAAAAGATAGGAAAGGACAAAAAAGTCCTTCAAATTAAATAGGCTGCTATAAAAGAAAAAAACCAAAATAACCAGCAACCAACCAAAAAAAGCCAGGAAGGACAATCAGATCGCTAGCCAAAACGTAGACCAAAAAACCAGCAGCAACTAATCCAGAGTCTTCAGGGCAATCTCAGTCTCGGCCTCTAGATCCTGCATGTCCTAGACACCCTTCTTGAAAGTTTGAATCATTTGTAGCGTGGGGGGTGCTTTCCTTTTCAGATTAGCCCTGGTTCTTTTCGAAATCCCAATGTCCTCTTCCTGGTTTTTATCTTTCACCTCTTCCAAATCAACAACCAAGGACCCCTGTTGAGCTTTGTTTAGTTTTTCAGTCATAGCATTGATAATGATAGCATTATGTCTTGCCATTCTGTTATTTTTTTCAGTAATTATCTTCATAATATTTTTTATTTTTTCCATATCAATTTCTATCCTTTTGTCCTTACCCGCATTGTCCTGGATCTATTTACTAGCAATGTTCTCATTACGCTCTTCATCCTTCTTGCATAACTCATAAACTTTAGCTCCCACTTCTTCCAATTTACTATGGAGGGCCCATTTTTTTATTTTTTGATCATTAATTTCATGAAAGACCCATTTTGACATTCTGAAATGGTCCATAGCATTACTCCTAGCTATACCCAGGAAGTCAATAGAAGGTTCCCTATCAGGATTGAGGCAACTTTTAGCAGGGTCAGAGGCTCCAGGGGGCCTAGTTCTAACATCTCTGTTCGTCGACAGGACAACAAAGGAAGAATTATTATTTGCGCCAGAGTCCTTAGAATCAGGAGAGTCTTCAGAATACAAAACAAGGTTTTTGACAGGGAGGTTCTTTCCAGCACCTTTGGCTATGGGAGTAGAGCTTCCAAGCTCAGAAGCAGAGAAGACTTTAACAGACTAGGGGTTATGGATTTGGGTTTTCTTGCTAGTCTAGACAGAGGGCAATTCCAAGACCGTCCTTGCCGGACTCATATTAAGGTTGTTCCCCGAACAACTATGTTCAGTGTCATCCTCCTCAGACGCCGAAGAGGCATCCAGGTTAGCAGCGGCTGGCAAATAAAGCTTTTTTTTTCTGCTTTCAGCAAATAAAGCATGCGTTTCATGCTTAGTTTAGAAGATATGCATTGCTTTTCCTTTGAGCATCGAACTCTATATATCATCCACTATGTATTTCCTTTTCTGAAGCTGCAATAACATAAAACTCTGTTTTGAAACAGAGCAGATTATGGTTCTCAAGCTTATTGAATGAATTATATTTTTTCCATGTCTATTGAGAGGTTTTAAAAGCATAGTAAATGATTTATTTTATCACTCTTTTCATTGATGTTCTTTTTCTTTTCTTTCTACTGTTCTATTAAGCTGAATCAGTTGGTTTTAGAGGAGAGGCCTATTTATTCAAAATCTACAACATCAACCTTTTATTCACAAAATATATATTAAAAATTAAATGGTTTGATCATTAATTAAGTTTAGAATTTTAATATTTAATCATATTAAAATTGAAGTAATAATTTTTTTAAAATTCTAGAAGTCTTTGTAAAATCTTTAAACCATTACCATTAAAAACATATGACATATGAGATATAATTTAACTTAGTATGATAACAATCTCTGACATTTTTAGTCTTTTTAAGTCTTTGTTATAGGAAAGGCTTATGTGGTCTTCTTCGTTTTTGAAAAGCTGTCATGGATGTTTGCAGTTTCTGAATTCTTTTTACCTCTACAGTCAGAGAAAGTTTTTAACCAATCCCATAACGTCAGATCCAAAATATTTTGTCATCCGAAGTTCTTTTACTTCTATAATCAGGCAAAACATATTCATTGTTCTATGTAATTGAGCTATTGTTGTATTTACGAGTCAATAAATTGTATTGGTAATGCGTTGTCATTGCAAGAAAAATGAGATCAAGTGTCTTCCTACTGTAGATCTCCACCACAGCAGAGAACACCCACGTCATATATTCTGTCATGTAGCAGTCTTGGTCGATCTTCCGTGTTTTAGTGAAAAACTGTAGAGAAGCGGTCCCTCTTGTTCTGCAATAGTAATGTGTTTACGTAAATGCTGTCGTAATATCATTTGTCTTGTCGCTGCTAAACGAAAGACAATGCACATGACAACCAGTAGCCTTCACGTTTAACTTATTCACAAAATATGAAACTGTCTGGACTTTTCGATTTGGGGAGAGGAATCTTTTGTTGGATATAAATATATAAAGGGAAGTTTTACTGGGATCAGAAGTCTTTATAAATAATTTTATTGTCTTCATATTCGATATTCCACCGTTTCTTTTCCTTCAACAATAAACAATCCTTTCAGTTGAAGAGTATTATTAAATGCATAAAGAAATTTGCCCAATGGGTAGGGTTGACGTTAATTCTAACTCTTCCCATGGTCTGATTTGAAGACCAACAGATTGTTGATTCTCTATCACTTCAAAACTAATTTCTCCTGTGGTTTGTAACAGGACAAATGAGATTATAAAAGCATTGACGTCGGTTGCACAACATGAGGTGCAGCTTCACTTCCGTTTTTCATTAGAACACGGAATATCGACAAAGGCTATTAAATAACAACATATAACGTGGATGGTAGCTACTGAGGTGAATATGTTCGGTAGGAGAAACTTTATCTCATTTCCATTGCTTAGATTTTTGCAATCACAATATATTAATTAAGGAATTATAAAAGTTACTTAAAACTTTTTAAATAGATTAATATTAATGTCTAAAGAGTACAAATTTAGTGAGGTTTATCTTAGTGTCAAAATAACCATGAAATCAAATACAACATATCAAATTAAAATATAATAAATTAGTCAAAACAAATAAAATCATTCAAATGACAGAATTAAAGAAACTATAAATATTTAACAAAGACAAAGATGTCTAATTTATGATCTTAGTGTGGTTAACATCAAAGGCTTATTCATCTAAACAGTCTACAACAACATTCCATTCTCTATGTATATGAATAAAGTTCATATAGACTCAAAATTTCATAAAATAAAAAAATATAATTCACATGAGAATCCATCTCTAAAATTATCGTTTTACAACCCAACTCACATGTTTTTTGAAGAGCCACAAGGAGTGTCCAAGCTTCCCTTTTATTATTAGTGTTGATCCTCGTAGTAGTGGAAAAAGGAAGTGAGCCAAACAAACACTATCCTATCCAACTCCACCTATCCCCACAACACTCAATTTACCATGAGAAGAACCATTAGTGTTAATTTTGAAAAAAAAACTCAAAGGAGAAGGAGATCATTTATCTACTCTATTCACTTTATTAAAATATTTGATCCTAGAGGTAGAAGGAATAGATCCAACCTAATGACCCAAATCCATTTATTATAATATTTTAATAACAAAGTGATAAAAAGCATTATCCATAGAACACTTAGCTAACAACTTTTTCTTAATGAGTCCAAAATATTTTGTAAAACATATTGAATAAGACTTTTATGACCATGAAAGATATGAACAATACCCTATGCCATGAAAAGAATAGTAGAAAAAGTAGGACGTCTCAAACTAGTTTAAAACATGGATAAGTAACATGAACAAGAGGATGGTTCTAGATGTGCTAGCATTGTGTCCAAAGACCCTTGGAGAAAGAGCCCTAAAATAAAAGATGAGTGACACACTACTCATTAACATCACAAATAACATATTTGGAGGGACCTTTTAAACCTCTCATTATTATGTTATCTTATATGAAATTTATTTTAAAAAATTACTCATAGAAATAAATTATATTTAGGTGAACAAAATTATTCTAAATTTTTTTTCACCTAGAAAAATATTTGTACATAAATTTTTCATGGTCTAAGATCTAATAACCATGAGAAATTGAATAAAATCCTTGGGAATCATATTCCAAATTAAGAGTGATAGTCCCATCTAAGGAATAACATGGTCACTGGGGAAGAATAGAAGATAGATTTTCCCCATATATTTGATCTCCTCCAAGAGGCCAATAGCTAGAATCCTTCCAAGAATAAATGTGAGATTCCCCCACTAAAAAAATAATATTTGAAGTCAAAAACTTCAGACCAACCAACACCCAAAACATTTACGCATAGGGAGGAATTGAGGGGAAGCAATAATTGGGGGATAGGAATGTTGCTACAAATAGGTGTTTTACCTATCCAGATCATTTTTACATGTTAATTCCACTTAGGTCCTAGGAGGGAATCTTTCTAGATAGTGTTAGTTGTCACTAGATCTTAACTTATCTGTTGACATTTAATGCTTGTCTCCTAAGTCATTTAATATAAATGTTGAGATAGTTATCTCATTATATAGGATTAAGACACATGTCAAGATCTTTTCTAATCCTATCTTACACTTTGCCTTTATAAGCAAGGAATCATTTGTAAATCACTAACAATTTATTTTAGTTGAGTCAGTCTAATATATCACTGCAATCTTGAGTATTGCATATAGGCCATATCTTGCATCCATTATTGTAAATTCATTTTCTTTCTTTTCTTTATTATAGAAGGTTGTTTTTGGTTTTTGTAGGTGATCCTAGAGGCTTGAATCCTTGAGTGACTCTAACATGGTATGAAAGCTTCAAACTTACAAAACCCCTTCTAATATTTGATGATGATTCAAGCTTGAACTTTTGCAGGATGTTCCATGAGGCAAAATGAACCTACGATTGAGTCTAGAAGGCCCAAAAACCCTTATTTTCATATGTAATACTTCATTTTTTTATGCTAGAATTTTTTTTGGTGATTTTTTATTTTCAGCTGACTATCTTAAATTGGCATCCAAATGATTCTCATCAAATATTTTTTTAAATTTGATAGCCAAATGACCACCAGACATACTATCTTAAATTTGATAGTCAAATGACCATTGTAGACACTCAAAATTTGTCGTCACAATTGTCCTATTTTTCATCTATTAATTAAATGGATATTATTATCTATTTAATTAATTAATTTAAATACTTTCTTCTATTCATTCATCAATGCATTTATAAGCATTTATCCATCTGCATAATCAACTATTTACACATTTGTATAATTAGTCATTTATCCATTTCATATTAATCCATTTTGCATTAATCATCAAAATATTCATCCATGAACCTTTATCCATTTACACATTTCATTAAATAACTTAAATACATAATATTATTTAAATATATAAATCCATTTTCATTAAATCAATCATTTAAATTCACAAATCCACTCTAAATACAATTCTGAACCTACATCATATCATAAATCATCTCATTTATCTCTCCTTTAAATCAATTTCAATTAATTTCAATATACATTTCTCCACTTCATTTTCTTATTCCACATCTCTCTCGTAACTTGAATTCACCCTATGAATTCATCTATAAAATCCTTCTCCATTCTCACCAAAAAGCATATACATTTGATTTCAATACATTTGTTTTCGATCAATCATCTCTTCCATTCATTACAGCTTCTTGTTGCACTTGTGCTCTGAGAGCATCAAATGCATAAATCAAGATCATGGTGAATAAGGAAAACAATGGAGCTGATTTTCTTTTGAATGCATGTGTTTTGTGTTTTGTATTGCATAGTTTACATTTTGCACTTGTATTCATTTGGAAAGGCTTTATTGATGTAATATTGGAAATTCTTTGAATCTGGCTATAGTTTCAAGTAGTTTTTAGTTTTTAGCATACACAACCATTATCTACAATCTTTGTTAAATTTGATGACCAAATGACCATCAACAGGTCACTCCAATCTGCTCCCCTCTTCATCAATAGTTTTTAGTTTGCAATCCAACTTCAAATAGCCATAACTTGATTATAGACACTCCTTTTTATGAGATTTTTTTTTATATTTTGGGTAAAATCTCATGCTCTACATAGTAGGGGTTTTTGTTTTTTCTTTTTGTCTCTAAATGTTCCAAAAATTATAGATTATCATGGATGTTAGTGAGCCATTCTTAGTTTAGGAACCTTTGGGGCTTCATTTTTTCTCCTATGGTAACATTTTTGAGTGATTTTTTTTTAAAGTACATAATTTTTTCATTTAATTTTAGTGGTGTGATGAGATTGATCTCATTCTATGTCAAAAAATTTCTTTGATCTTGAGGCCAAATTTGGCATTTGTAAGCAATAAGATCAAGTCTACTTCATTGTTTTTGGGAATTGGCACATGTAATCACACTAACTCTAAAATGCCACATTGTATTATTGGGGGGTTATCATGATTGAATAATTATGGGGTAATCTTGTTCTTTTATTGGTTTGATCCTCTTGATTTGTCTATTGTGCAATAAAATTTGAGAAGTTTATCATGGATATCACATTGCATCCATTAATGATTGAATTGAATATGGAATTATAAGGCTTGGTGATATGGTATGATGAGGAATTTTAAATAGCTTAACCTCTTTCCCTACTTCTATAAAGTGGTTACTAAACCACCAAATGATTAGGACAATACATAATGGTAGATTAAGACTAATTATATTCTAGGAACTATATGTCTTAATGTTTATACTAACACAAGGGAGATCCTCTAACATTTTAAGTCTCCTATTTATTCTTGGATGAAAATTTGGTTCATGTATGGAGGTCCAAATTAATAATGATCCACTCCTAGATGATCCTATTTTGGATATGAAAAGTCTCCTATATGATTGTGATAATATTCCATGTGATGAAGATACATTAGCAATGCTTAATTATTGGTAAATTATTAAACATCAAAGGTTCATCATATTTTCTACTTCTCCCTTAAATAATTCATGTACTCCAACATCTACTAATGTTCACACTCAACAATATTATGTGGATACATTATTTGGGGATAAAAAATGTAGTCCTATGACATTCATTATAATCTCATCTCCTCCATCTTCTCTTGCATTTGATGATGTTCATGTTCGCATAGATTTGGCCTCTTGTAATTTAGCACAATAGGATTTACATCGTCTTCTAGTTACATCTACTTAGGATGCATAATTGACAGATATTGCTAGTGTGTTTTTTGAGTCCCACATTTCAAACTTGGGAGAATACAACATTTATTGCATACACCTTCTCTATGATGGAGATGATCCTTCTTTAGTTAGTGTGATGAAATACTCTAACCCTCTTGTTCATTCTTTACATGATCATATTTGTAGTTTGATGTGAGTGTAGATAATTTTGGACAACACTAGAGGAGTCTTATTTGTCTTTAGAAGAGGCATCTTTATCTTTCATGTGTTTTCTACATTTGTCACTAGGAGATTTAGGATTTACAACTTTAGTTATGTGGCCTAGAATACCTGTTTGGAGTGCATATCAACATTTAGCATCGACATGGATGCACTTGAGCATAGATTCAAATACTTCACATATCTTTCTTCTTTCCACATCTTCCTTTCAAGAATGGGAAGACATCGTGCATATCATCCTATTTTTATTTCTTCCTAAGGGGAGGAAAGTTGTTCGACAAGATTGAATCATCTTCATAGCATTCAAATTTGATCTTCTACTATTGCATAAGAATCACCATTGAGGGGGGATGAATGGTCTCTCTTCTTCTCTCTTATGGGGGGTCTTTTTCCTCAGATTAGTTTTTTTTTTCCTCTCATTCATCATTGAGAGCATTATAGTATATTTTCTCTCTTTTTGGGAGGAGTTTTGTCCCACTAGGTTTTCTCCATTTCTCCATGTGTGAGAGATTAAATTTATATTTGTACATGGGTACTTGTAGTGTCAAAAAATGTCATCGTGTAAATTTTTAAACTTAATTTTGGGAATAATTAATGATAAATTGGACTTGGTATCGCCTTGATCTAGTGTTTTGATGTGTTTTACACATCCACATTAGGTTTTGGGCCCTTTTGAAGGTAAATAAACCTAACGTTTCCTTAATTTAATGTTGTAAAGTGTATTTATTTACAACTTCACATTAAATTTAAGAGGCTTGTAAACTAAGGAGAACCTAATCTAAGGTTGTAATGTGTTGTACACTTTCACATTAGATTTAGGAGCCTTTTAAGATAAAATACCTATTTTTTCCTTAATTTAATGTCATAAAGTATATTTATTTACAATCACATTGGATTTAGGGCCCTCTTACATTTATGAATTTAATATTATCATTAATAGGACCCTATGACCCTATATTGTGCATCCCAAGGCGTATTTTAATTAAAAAAACCTGACCAAATCAACAAATAAGCTTAATTTACACACTCCCCAACACTTTAACACTCAAAATAGGCCTCATGGGACCCATTCACCACTTGGGTGAATGAGTCCCATCCAGGTGGGACACATTCGCTACAGATGGCAAATGAGTCCAATTTAGCCTACTTTTAAGGTTTTAACGAGAAAATTTGGTAAGTTCAAATTTCTTCTATGCAAACCTTATGGATCAAATTAATAGTCATTTGAGTGAATTGCCTATATAAACAAGTTTTCAAACCATTATTTCATCAAGCATTCATGATATCAAGTCAAGCAAGCAAGAGTTAAGGATTATGAGACTTCACAAGATTGTTAGCAGAGTTTGCAGGATCATTTCTAAGGCATTCAAGGGTAGATTATTCATAAATTGTTGCAACAATTCAATATCCATTATCATGTCAAGAATATCAAGCATCAAGCATGTTATTGATCTAGTGTTGTGATTTAGCATTGAAAATCCAAGATCAAGCATTGTTCTACACCTATTGTCAAGATCAAGATCAACATCCTTCATGGCCATTTCATGTTGAGTTGTAGATTTACAAGACATCATTCAAGGTATCATTGTTCATATTTCACATCCTATGTTTCATGTTTCATTTCCTTGTTTCATTGTTTTATCATTTGGTTTAATTACCTAAAAGGTGTTTAATTAAGGCAAACCCCTATTCACTAACAATCAACATTCTGTTCTCCTCTTTACATGTGTTATTGCAGATCTAGGTGTTTTGAAGCTTGAAGGATCATTGAATATTAGGTTGAAAAGGTGGAGAAAGTCATCAAGTTGTCACAAGGTTGCTATCTTCACAAAAAGTCACTTATAGTCTCGAAAATCAGGGTTTCAGATCTAGAAACAAAGGGGAATAGGAAGAGCAGATAGTGAAGACCAAATTTAGACCTTGAAGTTCTAGAAAATACAAAATAGACTCATTCACCACAAGTGGAGAATGAGTCCCATTGTAGTTGTTTTTCATAAATTTTTGTAGATTCAAATATCCTTTTGTCCAAAACCTACTCCTATGCAAAAATCCAGAACTGGGACTGATTCACCCAGAATGGAAAATGAGTCCCAATAGGTCAAAAATCTAGAATTTCCAACATTTCAGAGATCCTTCTAGTCATCTTCAAATTCCCAGGTGAACACATTTCATTTCACAGCTTGTTATTCTGCTTTATATGCATTTTTAAGTCATTTAGTTCAAGCTTGCATCATATTAGGGTTTTTCATTTCATTGTATTTTTCAAGTCTAAACTTGGTGGTGAACCCCTCATTACTTCATAATCAGCCTCTAGGATAGTCCACTTGCAAGATCTATTTCTCCTTTGCATTAAGATCTCAAATGTTATCCTTGAATGTTAGTTGGAGAAAAGTGATGTTCTATGTACAAAACCATAAAGCATCCATTTTTCAACTAATCATTTTGGTGAACTTGCATTTAGAATACCTTCTTTGCCAATTTGGATTCCATCATCATCCTAGATCTAGCTTGCATTGACTTTGCATTAGGATTTGTATTAGTTAATTGGCATCTCTAAGGGTTTCTAAATTTTACATTAGTGAAAATGCATATCTAGGTTGCATTTTTGCATCTCAAATCATTAAAAATCATATAAAATCTACATTTGCATTTAGTCTTTAGGTCATGCAACATAAAAAGGATCAAAACCAATTGAAAATTTTTGAAAATTTTGAGAAAAACCCTAACTAGAACTCATTTTCCTCTCTAGACGAATCAATCCCATTCTAGATTTTAAACCTCCTTTTAAAGAATTAAAAACCTCATTTTTGTGCTTCCTAAGCTTGTTGGTAACATATTGTATAATTCTAGAAAATTTCATGAACATCTGTTTTATGTATCTAGGTCAAATCATCCATGTAGTGAAGTCATTTTTAAAGCATTTCAATAATCATTTCGATATCAAAAGTTTCATATATGTAGGACATTTTTTTACATTTTAGAAATATTGCATAATTTAGATAGATTACTTTCTCATGTTAGCATGTGTTTTTTTCAAGCATTTAGTGTTTCTAGAATATCAAATGACTTATATGTGGAGGTAGAAATACCAATGCATTGTTTGACTTAGGGAAGCCCCTATATGGAAAAAATCTTCCCCTCTTTTCATGTGTGCGGGTTGTAGATTTGAAGTGAATTGGAGGAAGATTGAAGGTTATTTGTTTATTCATTAAAACCCTACAATTTTTTAGTCACAAAATAGGAATTTCTCATCAAAAAATGAAGTTATGACAACAAATATAGGAAGATAGAAGCTATAGACCAGGAAACTCATGCCTATGTTTTTAGGTCCCAAAAAATAGGAAGGTAGTCTAGGGAATATTGCACCTTAGACCAACTTTAACTTTGCACCTAATTTCAACCCTGGGTTCTTGTGTGTCTTCCCTCTACATCATTGGAGCTCATTTTTATCTTCTTGCATTCAATTGATAAGAAATCATAACATACTACTGTATTTCATAGTTTTTATAATTAGATCATTGCATCTTAAAAATCAGTCAATCATATTACATCACATCACACATTTTACCCACAAGGATTATAACCTTGATCTTCCATTCTAACCCTCCCTAATAGGTTTTTCAGTCAAGAGGATTTGAGATCATTTCTAATCCTTCAAAAAAAAAATTGGGAAGAGTTTGGTCTATACCCTATATCCCTTTTCCCAATCAAAAACTATTCTACGAGCTCCTACAAATAGATATGGAGGTAAGGAGTTTCACATACACTTAGAGGAAAGGAAGATCCACATATAGCCCCTCTAAAATAGTTTTACACACCATACATATCTAGGAGAGTAGTAAAATTCATTCAAACATAGATGTATTCATATTTACATAATATGTTAGAAGTGAGAAGAGGTGAACAAATAATTTTAATTGATTCACAGGTATGGAACCTATTTATAATAATAAAACAACAAAAAAATGTGAGTCTTTTATCCTAGAAGCTGTAGGAGGAACCTATTTTTTTTCTAAATTATGGTGTTGAACCTTTTATACTCACAAAGGTATAAGAAAAATTCATCATTAATTCAATTTCAAGAGACTGGATCCACTCAAGTATTGGGTCTATTAAGCTCCAAAGAATTAACTATTTCATGATTGACCATCTTGTGGACACATTTCTCTAACAAACAAAATCTCCACAACCATATTTTTAGTAGATTTCCTATGTAGACCAAATCTCCTAGCGTGGAATAAATGAGGAATGTTCACCAAACCTCTACATGTATAAAAGGCCCACACCCCTCATTTCAATAAAGAGGCTCTCCATTTAGTTTTTAGAATAGAAGACTTGTATTTTCTAAATTATTCTATTATTATAAACAATCTCCATGCCTTTGAATCAATAAAAAATATTTTTTCACCTCTTATCACTTCTAAAATTCTATGTAAATCTTCTTACCACTATCTTTGAATGAATTTTACTATGCTTATGGATATTTATGTTGTGTAAAACTTATTTATATGGGCTATTTATGGATATTCCTTCCCTCTTAATATATGTAAATCTCCTTACATTTGTATTTATCTACAAGATATGGTAAAAGAGAGACCTATGTGACTCCTAACAATTTTTTTTATTCTTTGTACTATTGTGAGTAGGGAGAAAATTTGTTAAGACTTGATGCACCACTTTCCTTTCATTTCATGCATTTTTGTCTCTCATTTCTCCTTTTTGAGTTGTTAGAATAAGGTAATATTTTATTTTAATTTGTGTTGGGGAACAACACATGCACCTAGATTTAAAAAGGGACTAACCTTATCTAGAGATTTTACCTCAACCATAAAGGTTCCTTACCTTAAGGCCATTTCCATTGTGTCACTAGAATATTGAATCATTTTTAGCAAAGGGTACAACTTTAGGTGATAACAATACCTACCTCACACATGTATGTGCTTAGACTCCCATTTATTTTTTAAATTATAATTTAGTGCAAAAAATATAAAACTACCAACTTCAATCATATAAAATAACAGGTCTATAATACTCTATATAAACTATTATAAAATAACACTACTCAATTACAACCTTCATTCCCAAAGAAATAAGAAAACACTTTGGTTTACAAACCCACATCCATCAAGAGTTATACTTTAAACCATATGGTCTTCTTAGAAAATCACAAAATTTTCTAATCATGTCAAGTAGATCTTCTTCTCCAAATATCCTTATTAAAAATTTGTCCCCACATGTCTAAAATCATTTAATCTCAAGGTAAAACATAACAACAATAAAAACAACAAAATAAAAACAAGGAATTTGACATATGCAAGTTTCTTAATAGGAGAGAAGATCTCATCAATATCCATTCCTACATGTGAGGAATTATTTTTCCATTAACCATGCCCTATACTTCCCAAACATGTACTTATTATTTAATTTTCCATAGTCTTAGACCCATACATTTGAAGTACAAACAAATTGATACATCTAAAAATAGGTGGGATATGCCTATCATATTGCATTCTAAAATAAATTGACCTCTTCAAGAGTGGGGTACATGATATCTTTCCTCTTACTATGGTGATTTTAATCACTCATTATTAGTCTCTAAGTATAATTATCATTATGCCAATGATAAAATCATGTTCATCCTTGGGTGTATGATCCTTGTTCTTTCTACTAAAATTGTCAAATGACTTGACTTGTCTAGAATTTTAATAGGTAAAAACCTAATCATGTCATTCCAACCAAACTTTAGTTCCAACACTCTAATATCTAGGGGTGTCACTCTTTAGATTATGGGTATCTCTCTTCCCTCATACTTTATTGGTATTATCATTTTATTATAATAGCAATCCTATTACATTAGGGGAAATTACACCTTTCTATATATCATCTTGTGTTGACATTCCTAATTACGTTCCTATTGTTATCTTTAGCATATAGGGGGCCATCATGCCTTCCCATAGATTATTATGTGTTCTTGCATCCCTTACTATATAGTAGGAGACATATTAGGGAAATCTTATCGCCACATACCACTTATATTCCACATGTGTGGCTATTTTCACCTTACTATTTACCATACTAGGAATGTTTTTTACCTTTATGTAAGAACCTAGTCCATATACTTCCATGCCTAATCCAATATATGTCTTAACTATTATAATAATAAGTAAACATCTAGTCATGTCATTCAAAACAAACATTAGTTCTAACACTCTAATATCTAGGAGCGTCACTCTTTATATTATGGGCATCCCTCTTCCCCCATACTTTATCATATTATCATTTCATTATCATAGAAATCCTATCACATTAGAGGAAATTACACCTTTCTAGATATCATCTTGTGTTGATATTCCTAATCATGTTCCTATTGTTATCTTTAGCATACAAGGGGCCATCATGCCTTCCCATAGATTATTATGTGTTCTTGCATGCCTTACTATATAGTAGGAGAAATATTAGGGAAATCTTATCACAACATACCACTTATAGTCCACATGTGTGGCTATTTTCACCTTACTATTTACCATACTAGGTGAAACATTTTACCTTTATATAAAAATCTAGTCCATATACTTCCATGCCTAATTTGCTATATGTCTTACCTATTATAATATGTACTCATAACATATTCTTTATGTATGATTCATATGCATATATATTTAGCCTAGATTCTTAATGTATATTTACTATTTTCCTTATCCTCTAATTCCTTGCACAAAATGGATGCAACCAATTGAAGGGGTATATCTTATCTCATGTACTATTTTATTGATCTTAAAAATGGTTATTAGTGACAATATAGATAATCATTATCATATCTAGAAGGAGCTTGATTGTATGGAATATTAGTCTTTGATGTCTCATATATGTTACATGATGTGGGAACACTTGATATGTGAAAAAAATTCTATAGGCGGAATTTCTTAACCATAGTCCTAATTGTATATTTTCTTAGACAATTGAAGCATGTTTGTGGTTGGTGCTTATTCGGCCTATGAGACAAATACTACTAATTAGACTTTTTTTATTTGTTTTCTAAGCTCTCATTAAACACATGTTGATATAAGAACACATGGATATATTGAGTTGGATACACTAGTTTACATGAACCCTAATAATCATTTTATGTCTAAATATTTACTTTTCGTACATAATTTTGAGTAATTTTTTACTATGAGATATATGTTCATTTAGAATTCATCTACACCTCAAAGTGGGCGAAAACAATAATGGTGAGATTTATTTTAGATCATGTTTATTTCCATTAAGTTTTGGGTCCATTTTGAAATAATATATTCATTAAATTATACAATGACATATGAAATGATTTTCTACTAATTTTGGCTCCTTCCATGATCTCTATCCATCATCATTTATTCTTGCCTATATACATTTCAATACACGTGAAGTTATCCCTAACTTATTTGTGCTTTCTACCATATATTTATGTGATTCACTATACTTGATTACCACCAATTGATTCTTGATCTTGATACTTGACTTTCCCTATTTTGAGTCATTTTTATTACATGTGGGATTGATCACTTATGGTGTAGATCTAAACTAGATCTCAAGTTGCTAATTCTTACCCTTTTGTCATAGCCATTAGGAACTAACTTAGCACATTTTTGTGTAATTATTTTCTAATTTGTGGTTTGTAAAGAGAGTGATTTTAACATTAATCATAATCTAATCAAGCAATCATTGAATAATCAATCACATTTACAGGGAGCACTTTCACAAACAAGTACTTCGCATTAAAATTTTATTAAAAGCATTTGCACACTTGCCTACCCATATCTATCATGATTGTGAAGTCCTTAATCATCAATTATAAGCAAAGGTCCCAAGAATTAGATAGCATAAGCCTATACTATTCCAAATTATAACCACATGCTAGGGATTGGATTTGTGCAACATAGAATTGTTCCATATCATTGGATTTGACCTAAATAGAGTTATAGGCCTACATAATTTGAGGATGACAAATGCACTAAGGTTACCTATTTTCCTATACTAGATAATGAAGTTTTATATGTTGTATCAAGTCTCTCTTCATCATTATTTCTTAAACTAAATATGTACTCTCTTTATATTTAATTTCTTAAAATAAAAATATTGTATATACTTTGTTATTCCCATAGTTTGATTCCTGGGGAAGAATCCATGGTAAAGCACTTGAATGAGAGTAGTACATCATGGGTGAGCTCCTAGAAAGTCCCAATGCTCCACCCCTATGAACATCACCTAGATATAATTAGTACTGAATAGACTTCATTCTTATGAGAAATAACTTTATAAAAACCACTAATCACAAAAATATGAATCAATAAATTTAACTTAAAAATCAGATATAAATATTCTAATTTAACATGCTCCTAAAAATACCTTCTACCTATAATTCCAAATATTTGAGCATATCTTTACTTACTTTTTTTTTTTTTTTGGTAACTCAAGGATATCCCCATGATCTATCACAACACCCAACCAG
>VDFB02154524.1:0-35891 GCA_007258455.2 Sequoia sempervirens | reverse complement strand
ACACACACATATATAATAGATACATATATATGTGTGTGTGTGTGTGTTTGTGTGTGTGTATAAGTGTATATATATACATAGCTAGCCATAATATAAATGCAAGAAACCCTTAAGAGTCAAGCATATCATAACCTCAAATACTATCAATATATTTATCAAAATTGTAGAGGTAAACAAATGAAATATCACAAATGTGTACCATGTTTTAAGAGATATTGCAATTATATTAACCATTTCTTTTAGCTGATTGTGTGTGTGTATATATATGTATATACACACAGTTGGTCACAAGATAGTTGCAGAAAAAACATGCAACAAACATACAAAAAATTATATGCAATGGATAGATATTGCCGTTGTGAGGTTGGAAGACAACCTCACCTATGATGGCAGAATTTTACTATTTTCCTTTTGGAAATGGAAGTGCTGATAAACATAGTAACACCAAAAATGCATCACCATGAGTCACCCTCAACCTCACCACCATCAGTCATGAAGTGCACCACCACTGGTCCTTCAATGGATGGTGTTATGTGCAAATGTTAAGCATGAATGGTGTTACAAAGAAGAAAACATAAACCCTAGAAAATGAAAAGCACACTGAAGTGATTGCCAAAAGGTTGATGGCAGAGGGGAGATGGGTAGTTAATGTGCAGTTAATGCGAATTAAGTTTGCAGGGAATGGTGTGGTGAGAAATGGGAAAATAGGTACCACATGTCCACCATTAGTCCACCATCGGGCCATGTCACTTTTCATGTCAGAAAATGTGTTTTTTGGAAACTTCTCAAAAAATATTGAAAAATGTGCAAATGTTTTATTTGGTTTGATTTATTTGGGTTTCCAAGTGGACTCTCTCGAGTATGGAAAAAAAATTGCTAACATGGAATCTGCTGATGTGGATCCCTCACACAACATAGCCCTCACCATCATTAGGCCCTCTCCCTTAGTATGTAAGTTGGAAAATAATTTTATACATTTCAAGAGTCTAGATATGCTTGTTCAATTCATCGCTCTCCATGTTAGTTTAGATATATGGGTGAAAAGTTGACCCATGTCAATTTTGTTTTTGTAGATATGAATTATGAATTTTTACATTCATTTTTAAAAAAATTGGGACCACATTTCCCTCTCAATAGTTGTTATGAGCTATCTAAAGCGCATATTTTTTAAATTGCATGTTAAAACAATTATTTAAGGATTAATCTTAATTCATTTGAATCATCTAGGAAGGATCTAAGATTCAATAAGGAATCAATTGTAAATAAAACACAAAGTGTTAAATAAACATTGTATCAACATACCATGAATGAATTGAGCCAATAAGCTGCAGAGAAGACATTTGAAGAAGTTACAAAAGTGTTCAAAGCATAAATGAAGGCATCAAAATAATTGAGCTTCATTATCAGATTTAGACAATAGAAGGATTGTCATGCTGCAATATTTTTTGAGTTTGTCCTCAAATTAGAGATTAGTTACTTACTTGGATTGTAGCCCTAAAACAAAGTCTATGGGTCCAGTTGTATCTTCCTTAGGAGTGACCCTACAACCTTTACAGGGAGTAGTGGCTTCCTTGGGTTGGAGCCCTAAAACAAATTTGTAACTGTGATTCATTTGTGAGGCTGGATTAGGACAATAGCTCCTAACAACTTTTCTCATCGTGGTTTTCCCCTTTGGGGTTTTCTACATCTGGTGTTATGTGGTGTTGTGTTTTGTGTTGATCTTTCATGCTTTTATTATTTTTGTAAAGATTAAATTTCAATTTGTTTTGGAGGGTTTGAGATTTGTTTGAATACTAATTCACCCCCCTCTCAATATTCTAGTGTGTGTTCAACATGATCATGCATACTCAGTTAAAAAAATAGTTACTTCTTCATAGTTATCTTTGGAGGGAATCACCCTTCTCCTCCTCATCTAGAATCATTACAGAGTAGGTCCATCATAGGGTTAAAATTCCTTTAGGTTCTACACATGTTGGCATACTTGTGTTGGTTTTTACTTTCTTCTACAACATATAATATGCCACATTGGGATGCATTCAAATTGTTTGTTGATTATGATCTTTTTATTTATCCACTCCCTTCTTGCACACTCATCAATACATAAGTTTTGTGTGATGTAAATATTGGGTAGAGCCACACATGACAATGATACCTATTATACACATGGTGTTCTACTATTGAAGTGATGTTTTGTTTCAAAAAGAACTTTTCATTTTTTAAAGCTTGTCCATGGTTAAGTATGGAAATTATATTTAACATTTATATTCAATTGAAGAATATTAAATTTGACACACTTTTTAATACTTGTACCGAATATAACCTTACTTAAGAATTATTTTGGGTTGGATCAAAGAAGGCGGTAGTTTTTCCATTATAAGCAATGTAGATTAAATTTTTTTGCTAACCCAAAGTTTTTTGATGAATCATTTTTTGATGTTGTGCCTATGGGTGTACATGGAGTTGTGTTTGTAAACCATTATAGGTATGAAAATAATTTTTTATTTTTACCAAATGGCCAATTGATATCAATTGATCAAACTTATAAGGGAAAGAAATACAAAATAAAGCCTTAAATATTTAAACAAGGCTTGAATGCTAAGTGGAAGAACCTAATCATTCATTGATGGATATAAAAAGAATTTTGACATAGTTTTTTAATAATTTTAATGACTTTTCATCTTTGATCACCTTTAGATAGTTGGATGTAGAGGATTTTTAAATGTTAGTTGAAGTGGTACAAGGTTAGATATAAAAAAAAATTCAAATCTCGGTTGGAGTGGTACATAATGAGGTGGCAAGAATGTCATTCATTGAGAGGAGCATACCTCTTTTCCTAAGTCTTCATAGATTTTGGGGACTAAATACTTTGTATTAGGAAGGTGTGATATGTAAGAGAATTGGGTGACCTCATAGATTAATTGGAATATAGTTTAAAAGACACATGTAGTAGTGTGTAGACATCATACGAAAAGAATTTGAGAAAATTGAAGTATTCTAGGCCTTTATACAAAATTGTTATTTTGATTAGGTAGTGGTTACATAATTGTTGGTATGGTTTCATACAAAGATGAAAATTCTTTTACTATATAAAGTGGTGATTTTGTCACATATTCTAAAATGTTAAATAACACCCATTTTTTTCCTCATCTAGTATGAAATTCTAGTGACTTTTGAGATCCCTAAAAAGTCTATCCAAGTCTATTTAATAATTTTAAATACACCAAGATGCATTAAAGAAGAAGTTAGATTCAAATGAAGTAAATTCTAGTAGGGTTAATAGATTTAATATATTATTTAGTGTCATAAAATTGCACACCTTGCAATTTCACTTACATTTTTGCATCCACTTAAGTGTCCACTCCCTTAGTATTTGTGTAAGATCATTTTAGCCCTTGCATAAGCCTTTTCCCCTCTCAGGATGCTGAAGACCCCTTTTTAGTAGCTACCTTTACGCATTAGCTTTGTGTCAAACCTTGTGTCTTCTTCATTCCCACCATTTTGGAGTGTGATTTGTCTAGACACTAGCGTACTATGTGGACATCCACGTGCCATGCTACCATCCCACAAAATTTTAATGTTCAAACGATCGTCTCCACTTGTCACCTACCTTTTTTGGTGGTAATGGCTCGAGACACTTTGTAACGGCTAAGGAATGTCTTTTTCCCTCCTCTTCTCTCTTTTAAATCTATCTTTTTCATTCTATTGATCTCTCTTAGGCTTTCTCTCTTGATTCTCTCTTAGACATTCTATCTTTTCTCTTTTATCTTTCTCTCAAGCTTGCACAACTCTCTTGCTTGCTACAAAACTCTAAATCTCTTACAATGCTCTCTACTACTCTCTTGGCTCTCACAACTCTCTCTCTCTCTCTCTCTGGCTTCCTCAAGCCTTGCAGGTGATATCTATTATCTTGTGTCTTTGAGCATCTTGGGATTTCTCACATCCATTGTCTATGCATTTTACTATATTGTCTATTTATCTTTCTATCTATTTGTCTATTTGGCTATTTGTGGAGGTGGAAACACCGAAACAGGGGGTTTGACTAAGACAAGCCCCTAAACAACCCCAACTTTTTCTCTTGGTCTTATGTGTGGAAGTATTAGAGATATTACTTTGTTGGAGGCTTCATCACTTGGCCTATTGTGAGCACTTTCTTTCTCTCCCTTTGTTTTATCATGTACATTTTTTAATTTATCTCATTTAGTTTACACTATTTTAGTCCAATTATTCTCTATTACTTTCATACTTTAAGAATTCCTAGCAGACATAACTGCTAGTAGGAAATTTTCTATTTTTTGTGATATTCTCAGTTTTTAGTCCATACAAGATGTTAGCACGCCTATGGGATGCCAGTGTTCCATGTTGTCATCCATGTGTCATGTTGTCATCCTTGGCCGAAAGCTCATCTTGATCTATCCATAGAACCTTTGTGTCCTACTCTTTCTATTTTTGGAACTCTCATTGTTCTATCCTATCACTTGAGCATTGTTCCTTGAGGTAGTTGAGGACCATTTGCTCCCTGTAGACTCTTCTTTGTCCTACAGACTTGAAGTAGAAAATCTCCTCCTCTATAGTTATAATAAGAAACACATATAATTGAAGTGTGTAAGGGAGGTTTTACATTTATCTTATGGATTGAAATTAGTTTTTTAATTTTGGTTGTGTACCCAAGAGGCCTAAGATTATACTTTATTTTTAAGATAGTTTTCCTCACTTTTGACAGAGTTTTCCTCTATATTAATAAAATTTCTCCAAGATAAATATTTATATATTTTTATTATGGTGTATGTTTCTATTATTTTCCTTCAATTTCATAGTTAATTTACTTGCCTATAAAGTTTGGTTCATTAATTCTTCATTAAGATTTATACATGGCAAAGTTTATGTATAGCTATCTCTAGTTTATAGATCAATAGTAGTGTTGAAGTAATGGAGAATTAACCTATTCAAATAGAAATGGATATGATTGGGAAAAACAAATAAATGAAATTCATGGAAAAATAATTTCACAAGAGGAATATGACAATGGTAGGGAGGTAAGTTTTCATTTTTTATTGAAATCAACCTTGGACTCTACTAGGATTTTGTGCATGTTGAATCTTACATGATAGAGATGTAGGTGGAATATTTTTAAAGTTACCCATGAAGAGGCATAGGATAAGGAAGATGGAAATGTATGTAGGAAGGAGAAGAACAATCCTCTCCATGTTGAAAATTTCAATATGTACTTACAAGAAAATTTATTCAAAATTAACATAGATGGAGATATATGCTACAAGGATAGTTTGGAAAGAAAATATTTCACTTATATAGAAAATGATCATTCCTAGAGGCCATAAAAGCGATCATTTCTTAAGGTTGGATATGGATTTAAATTAGAAAGTACAATATCTATAGACTAATCATATGTGCCTTAATTTGATGATGTTTTATTGCAATCTATACTAATTCTTTTGATATAAGCATGATCTCTTATTGAGCTCCTTATTTCTTTAAAAAAGTGGAGCTATTCATGAAACATTGGGATATTAGTTTTGATCATATGAAGGAAATACCACCCATAGTGTATGTGTGGATATGTCTTTATTCCCTTATACTTGAGTTATGAAAATGTGTTTTTATTACTAAGAGATTTCATAGGAAAGTGCATATGTTCTTCTCCGATGAAGGGGATCGAAAAATGTGCATAAAGTTACATGTAGCTTGAGTTGGATCAATCACTCTTGAGAATTGTTACTTTGAAGGTGATAGGTTTTAATTGATTCATCCAATAGACTATGAGGGTGTCTCTATTAGATGTAAACCTTGCCATGATTATGAGCTAGAAATGGATTTTCCACTTCCTAAAAAACCAAGAAACCAAGCTATAATACCAAATACAAGAAAAAATTAGGATGGATTTTTAGAAAGAAAAAAAAGAAATATAGTTAAGATAAGATTGGGGGAATTGAGAAAAAAAAGGAAAAATTAACAAGAAAACAAAAGAATCAGAGGAAAATGATCATGGGTGCAAATGAGGTAATGATGGATGACCTTATGGAATTTTTGATGATCCAAAAAATTTATGAGTTGTTAGTGCATGAATGGATCATAACCAAGAAGAAAAGACACATAAAGGAAGATGAAGAGTTACCCAATATAAGTGAAAGGAAAAATAAACCTAACATAGCTATGCAATTTATTAGTAACAAAATTGTGAGGTATGGGCAATGAAAAATAGGAATAGATAATTGTGATAAAGTATAAAAAGAGATTGATAGATATAGAAACAGGATCCCAACTTCTATTAGAATAAATGCTTGAAAAGAGGAAAAAATACTAGATACATGAAATATTTAGAGAATATAAAAAACTTACTTTTTATGCAAAAAATTCATGGAATACATATATTAAAATATGCACTTCTTAAGATGCATAATTTTTATGTAGTCCATATGATTAAAATTAAGAATACTTCTTCTTGTACATGAGATTATTAGGTTGAAGCAACCTACCCTAGATAGGGATCATTTTAAATGAATTCCACCTCAAAATGTCATGTTCAAATTGAATTTTGATGGTGCCTCAAAAAGTAACTTAGGACCATCAAGGAAGGTTGTGTCATCAAAGACTCCCAAGGAAAAATGATAACAAAAACTTCTAATAATGATTGCAATCAAGCATAAATAATGAAAAAAAAGTTAAGGCCTTCCTAATTGGTCCCCATCTAGTGAAATCTTGTTGTCTTCACTTAATTATGATTTAAGGCGACTTTATGGAAAGCATACTATGAATCTTGAAGATACAATTAACCAATTAGAAAATTAACATCTTAAGTGAAGCTTGGGAGATAATTGATAACTTATCATCATTCATAGTTATCCATTACTATTGAGAAGGGAAAGAAGTTGTAGACTACTTATCAAACCAAGAAATTGAGAATGATCAATAACTTGTAGTTAGTGATAATTTAAAATGCTAGCTAAATCTGAATATAATATGAGATTTAATTTTGCAACATGCCAAATGATGAGGATTCATGTGAGTAAACACTCATTATTTGAATGCAAGGGGAGATTAATGCATGACATAACTTTGCATTAATGCTCACACACTAAATGGATACTTTACACTCATTACCACATTCTTGATATCATTCCCAGTCATACTATTTAATAAGAAGAGTTTCACTTTATTTTTCTATGACATTTGAATACATTAGTGTCATCTTCAACTACTATTTTGAAGTAAGGGGTAGATGCCACATGGAGATATACATTATGATCAAGAGGAGCTACAATAGATGGTTTTACTTGGGGAAATCAAAGAGGTCATAATGATAAAGGTGCTCTTTTTTCAAGGTGGAGCTATTCTTGGAGCCATTTGAGAGGTGCTCAGTTGGGATTTTGTTCAAAGGATAGTTTTCCATAGGATAAATACAAACATTTCATCCATGTTTGTATTAAGTATAAATGTTATCATTGGTGACAAAAGGATTTCAAATTATCTAGGGAAATACTGCATTTGGAAAATAATAGAATGTGTCTAGAGGAAGTGATAAATCATGTTATGCTAGTAGGCACTTTGCTCCTAGTCACTTGCTTAAAGTTATAGGGATGGCTTCAATTGGCATATGATTTGGGCCATATAATCCAAGTTGCTAGTACTCACAAAGGAAGTGGAGAACATTACTACATCTTCTATGATATCTATTTCATGCTTTCATAATCTATTTTTCAAAGGTTTTTTCTTTATTCCTCACCATTAGGGGAAACATTGGGGGCACTTTCTTGCCCTTTGATGTATATGCTTACATGATTACAACTTTCTATATTGATTGCTTGCCACATGATGTTATATATCTAAAGGATAGAATATGTTTTTCCAATCCAATCATTAATGTGTTTGAGCTTTATGCTTTGAAAAGGTCTTCCTCACTCTAGGAATTCTTTAACCCCACCAAGGCAAGAAAGGCCATCAAATTCCTCTAGAGAAGAGCAAGTCTTGCAAGAGATAAAGACTGAGCTTACAATTCTATTTTCATCAAAATGGGAAGCATATAATGTTTATTAACATACTTTGTTACAACTTCTATAAGGGCCCACCAATGGATTATATAGGTTGCATAGGTATATTGTTAGCACCTGTAATTTCATTGGCTTGTTCTTTTGGCCATTTTGTATATTATGCCTTTGGCCAATGTGTTTGACCATTTTGTCAAGTGTTCTCATGGCTTGCTCATCTGAACATTTTACTTCAAGAATAATTTTGTTTTTGTTAGCCCATACCTAGGGCATGAATCTATATGTAAATATTTCACAAATTAATAGAATGAGAGAGAGCCGTTACCTTCCACTTGACTTGGCAAAAAAAATGCTTCTCATAATCGTTCGGTCAATGCAAACAATGCAAACCATATTATATCATTATATATGATTATACCATCTCAACATTTCGTTGGTAGTATCTATTTTTAATAAATAAAAATAATATAGTATCAAAAAAGATAATGTATAATTATTTGCAAATAAATAAAAATATTTTATAATTAAAAAATATTGAAAATATTTATGAAACTTATTTCCACATCAATATTTTAAATTATATTCCATAATCTATCATTATTATATATATATATCTCCTCAAATCTAAAATTATAGTTTAAAGTTAATAATAATTTTGTAATATCAGATTTGTTTAATGTCTTTGATTTTTCTTATAACCCTTTATTTGTTTTAAACAAGTGTACAAGAAAAAAAGAGTGTTATTTACTATTATTTTTATACAGTTATTTTCATAAGAATGTATAATAGAAAAACTAATGAATAAGACAGTTTTTCTTGGGATTTGATAAAAATGTATATTATAAACCATGAAAATTAACGCATTGGAGCGTATTGAGTGCAACAGACAAAATCAATTCTCAATATCTTGGAATTCTGGGAAAGCAACTTCTAAAAATAAAATATATGATAAATAATAATTTCTTTTGTTGACGTTTGTTTGATCCGCTAGTTTATAAATAATACTTTAATTATGTCGTACTTGTTCTACACATCTCGGAACTTGCTTCAACAATTTGGCTAACTTTATGGGAAATTGCTTCGCTAAAATTAAGAAATGTTTCTAGTTATAATCGTAATGTTGACTTATCTTTTTGTTTCCATTCTTGTCATTGGTTATCTAGCCCAAAAAATCATGATGGCCAAAAAGATTGTTATATTTGAGTAGGTAGGTACGTTGTATTGAGATAATCAGGAATGGAAAATGAATAATTTAATGATTTTTTATGAATGTGTATTTTATATATTATTTATATAAAGAAATATTTTTGTATTTAAAAATTGATAGGTGAATGGTATTATGCTTTGAAGTTTAAGTAGATAAAGTTTTCAATGAAAGTATCAAAATAAAATTAATATAAAAAAGTGGTTAACTATATTAAGTAGTGATAGTTATGAAGTTAATAGGTGGTGGTGGTGGATTATATTCATTAGACTCATTTTAAGTAATGGAAATGTTTTGGCCATCAAAATTTGGCTCCCAATCTTAATGGTTCATTCATCATTATCTTACTCTTCATATTTTGACCAATTAGGAGCACCCTTATCATAGGGTTGTGAGGTAACAAAAGATAGGCAAGTTTGTTGAGACCAACCATGGGCACTATGACTCCAAGCTTTGCATTGAGGTGGCAAAGAACCATGAGAACCATGAGAACCATGTATACAAGCATTGTGACCATGCCCACACCAATGCCAACGCTATTGAGAAGGGGATTGACCCTTGTGAGAGGGAGAGGTTGGTGGGACTCTAGCAACCATGCAAGGTGTAATACCCTAGTGGTTAAGAAGTGCTTGTAGGTGAGCAACTTTAGTAGCAACTTTATTAGCTTGCACTTATGTTTGCATGAGAACATTGGAGAAAATCATGGATTTATTGTACACATAGAAATGAATATCAATAGAAGTGAACTTGAAAAGAGGGTTGAATTTCTATCTTTTAGAATGTTGAACAACATTTTCACTTTGAAAGCATGCCATATTTAGATGAATTTAGTGAGAATTTTGGGTCAATCACCTAAAAGAATAATATATGGTTAAGAAAAAGGTCTATAAGGTTTAAATAAATTATGAATCTATTCACAAGCAAATTGATCTTTAGTGCAAAAAAAAAAAGATATGCTTGAGAGTTTCTTGGTGTCCATAGAAGGGACAACAAGAAATGCCAACTCCTAAATGGATCAATCTTGAGAAGACCTTTTTTTAGAGAAACACCAAATAGAGTAAGAAGGTTTTTGTTTAAAAATGGTTGTCCAAATAGTTTGGAATCTACACTACCATGAGCTAGCTAAAGATTGTAGGGCCCATCTATCATTTAATGTTTGTACCATATTTAGATGTAGAGAGAGCCATAAAAAATATTTGTAAGGTTTGTAGTTACAAACTGAGGTATTAGGATACCATTTTTAGTCTTTCCACAAGGATCTATTACACCTAAACCCAATGTTCTAAAGTATTTATATAGGAATAAAATCAACAAAAGTCAAAGTATTCAAAATCCTGATTAGAGAGTCTGAATTTCATTTTGGCCTCAAGCTAAGACAATAAATTTCTCGTGGCCATTTAAAAAAGATCCGAGAGAGTTTTACTACTTGTGTGAGAAATTGTTAGGCATGAACGTAAAGTACTTTATCAAGAAGCATATCCTAGAAAGTGATCACAAGAGACCATCAAAATAGATTGGTGATTGATGGATAATTCATTGTGAACATTATTCCCTTTCATAAAATCCATGGTTTGATAGCTTCCCAAGCCTTCCTTATGCTTTTGATCACAAATGTGCCCTAGATTTGAACACGTTCCTTCATAATAATAATAGATTGAAAGCCCAAATTTCTCTAGGATTTATGACCATAAAGAACACTAAAAGAAATGCAATGATCAAGTAATACTTTCTAGGCTTCGTTCCCATCTAGGGCTCTAATAACCCACTTAGCACACAAAGCTAATCCCTAAAACTAAATCTCAATATATTTCCAACAAAAATAATTGATCCAACTAGACCAGGGTAGAAAGGATTGTCTATAACATTGAGTTCTCTACCATTGAATACTAAAATCAATTGAAATAAGAAAATACATCTAAGAATTAAATATTAATACCCTTACTAAGTTGAATCATCAACAAAGTGACCATTAAAAATATATTAGAGAGAATTGGGAATATTAATACGTTTAACCAAGTTTTGAGAAACACCATGAGAAAAAAGGTATCCAAATTCTTCAGTAGCCAATACATAGAACACAAGAGAAATATGACATGCCTACTATTGAGGAGGACTGGTGACCATTGAGAGTAATGTAAGTAAAAACATTGATAAAGAGAATTTGAATATAGTGCAAGAAATTGATATCAAAACCTAGTGTCTATAGCATAACGGTTATAAGTTGTCATTCAATGTGGTTACATGATTTAAAAAAATTATTTTTGATAAAAATGACTTTTGGTTGAGAAATCCTAGCTCATTTCATTCCTTACCACACAACAATGATATTGTCAAGAATATACTTGGATTTAATGAAGAATGTTTAAGATGGATAATGAGAGGAATTAATAGATGCAACAATTTTTTGATCAACCAAAAGTGGGAGTACCACTATATATTATATTGATAATCAATTATTTGTAACATATTTAGTTTAGTACCCAAAATAGGGATACAACTAAATGATACATAAGTTTTTCCTTGGAATGAAACAAAGACGCCTCAAGGCATTAACAACATAAAATCATAACTATTTTGAGTATTAACACATGTAATTCACGAGGAAATTTTACTAGTTAGCCATCACAACTACTAGTAGAGCTTGCAACCTTAGAAAGATCAAGTAGAGGAGGCATAATATGACTATAGAAATACTCCTTAGTGTTATTAAAGAGAAAGTGGATAGAGTTAAAATATTATAAGCTTGAATAGAGAGGCATTCACCAATAGCCAACTTTAAACGATCCAAAGAGAGTAGGGGATCTGAAGGGGGGTCAATATCAAGACTTGACCTAATGATAATTAAAGTTGAGAGGATAGCATGCAAATTCACAAGATCAAATTTAAAAAAATACCACCCACAAGAGCAGTACTGAAGTTGACTATGCATTTCTCAAAAGCATCCACCAAAGATGAGATGGAGAAGATAAAAGGTGAAACATAGGTTTCCACTAGAAATTTAACAATCTCCTTGTCCATAAAAATATCTATAGTGTGAAAAGAACACATAAGCCACCTTAAAAACAATCCATTATAGATATCATTCAATAATTTCCTACCAATGATTGTTCATATTTTTTTAATTACTACAGGGGTGTCCCCGTGACCCAGCCCAACATCCTAGTAGCCCATACCTTGGGTACCTGAGGTAAGCTAGGGCAAGACTAGTCCCCTGCGAGTGAGA
This sequence comes from Sequoia sempervirens, assembly GCA_007258455.2. Taxonomy (NCBI): domain Eukaryota; kingdom Viridiplantae; phylum Streptophyta; class Pinopsida; order Cupressales; family Cupressaceae; genus Sequoia; species Sequoia sempervirens. The sequence goes on along the minus strand of VDFB02154524.1, from coordinate 23,464 downwards.
TCCACTACCCACAAGTAGTCCCACCTCTTAAACTCGGGAGCAGAGTCGAACCCGAGACCAATGGGGAGCAAACCCACTGCCCAAGCCAACTCTACTACTTGTTCGAGCTCAATGATTGTTCATATTGCCTCCTCAGTATTAGCACAAGTTAAAAAAACACATGACCTAATTTCTCCTTATTGTAGGAATGAGGACCAAGATGCTCCTAAAGAGAATTGAAGGATAAATCCACCATAAAGGATCCATGTTTTAGTAGAGGAATTGAGGAGAAATGAAATTTCATCTTCACTAACTAAATACTTCCATAAAGCTTGATTGCATAATACTTCTCCTTACAACACATGGAATAATAGAGAAAGGAGAAGTACAACATCAATAATCTAACACATAATGGGGCTAAATCATCTTAGATGAACCTACACTTGGAACAAAAAAGGTTAGTAATAAAAATAATGACCAATCTAAGATGAAAACACTAAGCAACCGATGTAATGGATTCATTAGCCAACGTGTACATTATTGAGGGTGGTGTTAGCACATCCAACTTGCTAAGAAATAATGAGTTATTACTCCTCTTGAAATGTAGGAAACTACTTCAATGTTCCTTTATAGTTAGGTCTTAACCATGTGGGACAACAAAGTGATCATTGTTAATGTGTTTCAACAAGGGGCTTGGGTTGTTAGATTTTCTAGAAATGATATCGCTAACATGCAATTAGAAATAATGGATATAATATTTAGGAAACAAATTACATGTACAAATCTATACCAAATTTATATCAAATAAATGCTCTTTTCAATGATTTTTGATTGATTTTAAAATAAAAGTTAAAATATCTAGGGTAAAAAGAAAGAATTAACTAAATTCTAATTTAAATGACCAATGATAAAACCTATTTTATTATTCAATTATGAATTTTAAAATGAAATCTCACAAACCATTATCAATACAAATAGTCATTCACACATTTGTTGTTAACAATAATGTACTTAAAAAGGAAATGTAAATCCAAACATAAGATTTTCATATTTTATCCAATCAAAACGCTTCATTAAATATACACAAATTCCCAGACAAAATATTAATAATTTCAGAATACATACGAGATTCCATTAACTTGTTCAACTTCATAAGATGAAAAAACTTTCATACCATTACCAATACACCAAATTGAGACACATGCAAAATAGGCATAACTCTTTGATTTATCAAAAATGTGATCTTCTACAAAGTTACTAGGAAACCTACACTTAGAATGAATAAGTTTATTATGCAAAAATACATCAAAATTATATCCTTTGAAATGATACAACATCAAAAATATATAGGACATAGAGTTCGTGAAATTGTGGATCTAAACAAAAAACAAAGTAAAACTAAACCTCAATTCCCTAGATCTGATTGAGTTTAACTGAAACTAGAACTGAAAGCTAACTGGGCACCTCTGTTTCAATTCCTATCTAACTAAGCTTAAACTAAGGAAGCTAAAAAAACTAGTTGAAAGTAAACTAAAATCCAATGCCAATTCTAATTTTACAAGCTAAGCGTTCATTTATTATAATACTTTATTCAAAAAACACAACATTAGGAATTATATCTTGAGTTAGTTGGAGAAGTTGTCAATGAATGCAAATATTACTTCATTCATCTTCTCCATTGGTGGGCCCCGGTGGTACTAAAGTTTTATTCTTTGATTGAAAGAATAATTCTCCATTTTCTCTTACAAACTAACGAAGGCGGTCAAATCTTCCTAGAAGGAGCGGAGATTTTATTTTTTATTCATCATTTTATCAATGGCCCTGGGTGACTTGTCCCTACATTAGATTCTTCAATTCTTCCGCCATTTTACTGGGAGCCTTTACCAAAGCAAGTGTTTCCTAGAATGTGCAATCCAAGTCTTCCACAAATTGGTGAATCTTGGTCATGGCTAGCTTAGCCAGACCTTTATTTTTTCTCAATTTGGACTTGCAATTATTTAGCATCTTGCCTCTCAGTTCTGTAACTCTTAACCATTCAAGAAGCTTATCCTGGTATTATTATTTGATTACTGCATCCTTGATCAAATGCTCTATAGGAGTAGCCTTTATTTATTGCAAAATTTGGATGTAATCTTCCCAAACTTGGTGAATTGTTTGTGGTTGTCATTGCAACACCTGAGATTGCTATATGTTTGGCATTGGTTATCATTATTGTGTTGGTTGTCATTGTTGATGTCTTGGTGAGGTTGTTACAGTGGTTGTTTTGTTGTCAAATTTGTCAACACTTGGGAAGATTGTTGTATTGGTTGTCATTGTTGACAACATTTAGTTTTGGTTATAATTGATGATTTAGTTATCATTACTACATCCTTGATCAAATTCTCTGTAAGCTTAACCTTTATTTCTTGCAAAATTTGGATATAATCTTCCCAAACTTGGTGAATTGTTTGTGGTTGTCATTGCAACACCTGAGATTGCTATATGTTTGGCATTGATTATCATTGTTGTGTTGGTTGTCATTGTTGATGTCTTGGTGAGGTTGTTACAGTGGTTGTTTTGTTGTCATGTTTATCAACACTTGGGAAGATTGTTGCATTGGTTGTCATTGTTGACAACATTTAGTTTTGGTTGTAATTGATGAGCTGGTTATCATTGATGTCTTGGTGACACTTGAGGATATTGTTGTGTTGTCAACACTTGATGAAATTGTTGTACATGTTTGTGAGATTGTTTTTTGACATTAATTGTCAGTGTTTCTTCTATCATTGATTGATACTCTATGCTTTTAAAGTTCATGGTTGGATGTCATGCCTTGTCTAATGATAATGAAATAAGTATTGAGTATGGTTGTTGTCAATAGAGTTGATTTCATGATATTATATTAAGATGAGGATTAGAAGCATTGTTGATCATGGAGAAATTTTGTTGATGGTCTATAGCATGTTGTATGCTCTCTCCTATTGTTCTTGAAGAAGTATGTGTTGCTACAAGGTTGTTCTAGCCTCCGTTAGTGGGTAAGAAGTTTTTGGTTCAAAATGGTGTTGTGAAGACTATTTGAGAGAATGTTTTTCATTCCTTCACTTTTGGAGATATGGTATTGCAATTTGGGATTTAGATTTTGTGTTTTGAGGATGTTGTACTCGTATATTTTTAGGTCACTAGTGTTTCTGAGGAGGTTTATGTTAATTGGAGAAGGTTGGCAATGTTGTTGGTTGTTTAGACTAGTATGGAAAATTCTATGGATTCCTCCACATTAATGGTTCTCCTCTTGTAGCTTGGTTGATATTCTCTTTGTGTCTGTACAGTGTCTCAATTCCAATTTCATATGTTGAATTGGTGCACAAGTTATTTTGTTAATGTTGTATCTCATGTTTGTGCATTTTGTGATTTTGGGTTGAAGTATTATATTTATGTTTGATATGTGGTGGCTGTTGGTGGTATGAAAACATTAAATAAATTTCTAGAAGTGTTTTTGGATGTTCAAGGAATATCTCTTTGTGATCCACACATTAGTGGTTGATCTCTTTTGGTTTTGCATTGTGTTTGAGTTGGTCTTCTAGGTAATTTGTGGATATCTAGCTGACAGGGCTTGTTATCTTTCTCATGTTATGTGCTTGAGAGTTTTCACTAAAATATGAACTTGTGTTAAGATGTATTTGGGTCCTGGCCTATCTTGGTTAGAAATGCATCGAGTGAATTGAATTGAAAGTATGTTTTTGATCCGACCAGTATTGTGTTACACATTTCCTTGTTGTCAACTTGAGTTGATGTGTGCTAGAATGTAAATTATTCAGGATCGCATTGGAAGATGTAATAAGGATTTATTTGGTCCTCTCTATCCCTTAGATAGGATCACATTGATGGTTTGTGGCCGAATTGTTGAGATTATTGTCTATCTTCTACATAGGTGACCTAATCGATGTTTTAAGGTTTTGCAGTGGATATAAATGCAAGAAAATTTTAGATGCAAGAAAAGAGAATTCAAAGTGTGATGTGCAATTGAATATCTTGTAGAAGAAGTATGAAAATGTCTAGAAGATAGTTCAAATATGATTTAACACCTTAGTTAGAAGAGTGTATTCTTGACATATATTATAATTCCTAAATCTTCATGTATCCTTCTATGAGATAGTGAATCTCATCATGTCCTTGTCATTTTATCTTTCTCTCGAGTTGTGCTCTTCAATGTGCAAGTACTTTGTATCTTGCCCTAAGGTTGTGCACCTTATTCTGCAAGTGTTTTAGTAGTGAGCCTTATTTTGTAAGCAATGAGCTTCATATATTGTGAGTTAACTCTCAGTATGGTTTTCCCTCATTGGGTTTTCCACTTAAGTCTAGTGCCATCTTATGCATGTGTGTTCCTTGTTTCATATTTTATTGCTACTGATCTGATTAAGGATTGAATTATTGTTAAGGGTTGTTGAACTTGTTAACATATTAGATTTCTATATCTTTCTTTGTTGCTGATCTGTTTAAGGGTTTTTGATTTGATTAAGAAGTTTGAATTGTGTTTAAGGCCTTAAGTTTCAAAGGGGTTTAAGATTTTGAAGATACCAATTCACCCTCCCCCCTCTCAGTATCGGATATGTGTAACAATCAGTATCAGAGCCATGTTTCTATGAAGAAGCTTAACCGCAAGAAGAAATATCTAAGATGACACATGATGGATCTTAAAAGGGTCCTAGGTTTGATAGGACTAATTACATTTTTTGGAAATGTAGGATGGAAGGAAATCTAAACTATTTTGGGTTTGGTGTTTGGAAATCAGTCAAGGATGGTTATGTTGCTCCTGCTACTCCTCTAATAGATCCATTTGAAATCAGGTTGTATGAGAACAATGCCAAGGCTAAGAATGCTATCTTATGTGGTTTGGATAATTTAGAACTCTTGAAGGTGATGAATTTCAGCTCTTCTAAGGATGTTTAGGAAAAACTTAGCAACATCTATGAAGGAGACACCAAAGTAAAGAAATCCAAAATGAAAAATTTCAAGAGAAGATTTGAGACCCTGAGGATGACAGAGGATGAAAACATTGCAAGTTATATGCTCTAGGAGTATGAAGTAGTTTTTGGCATCACAAATCTTGTTGGTGTAGCAAAAGAAGATGATATTGTGAAGAAAGTTTTGAGATATCTCCATAGATCCTATAGTCATAAGGTGGCTTCTATTGAAGAATATAAGGACTTGGACAAGTATTCAATAGATGAAATGTTTTGTTCTCTCACAACCTTTGAAATGAGAGTTTTAAAAATATGTTCCAAAGAAGGAAGTAACATTAAGAACCAATAAAAAGATAAGTTGAAGTAGCTAATCAAGATGATGAGTTTGATGAGATTAAAGAAAAATTTATAAGAAGATTGAAGAAATGAATCTAAAAATACAAAGGTAAGTTACCTTTCAAGTGTTTCAATTATGGAAGGATTCGTCATTTTGCATCTAAATGTCCCTATAAAGAATCTGAAGATGTTAATAAAGAGATAAGATTAAAAAGAGTTTCTATTCCAAGGAAAGAAATTGTTCCTCAGAAGATGAGGAGAATGATTCAAATGATGAAACCCTTTTTATGGCCTTGGAAGTTGGTGACAATAAGTGTGATGTTGAAAAATGTAAGAAGTCCAACTCCTTGATTGATGAAGATATGTTTTCTCCAGAACTAGATCTAGAGTCGATGGGTCCTCATGGATGAGACTTCAATTAAGATGATTGGGAAATAGATTGTGAAGGAAAACCTCAGTCTACTCTAGAGGACCTGAATGAAGCAAGGGCACTAAATAAAAAATGTGATTTTTTTTTTGAAAATTCAAAGGAAGAAAATAACAAAATAAAATCTCAAATAGATAGAGGTAAATAATATAAGATTAAGCTAAAAATGGTAGAAGATGTGATATTTGATGTGGAAGTTGAGGTTGAAGAAATCAAGAGGATTGTAGATTGCTTGAATTTCAAGCTCAATGAAAAAATAGTTGAATGCTTAAAACTTGAGGAGGAGATTGTAACTCTAAGAAATACACTAGAAAGAGAAAAATTACAAATTGAAAAAGGAGATAAGTATGGTCTTGATAAATTATATGATAGCCCAAAATCAGAAGGAAAGTATGAGATAAAGGAGGATAAATCTTGTAGTGAAAATGCTAAGAAGAATGCCCTATAGAGATGCAAAGATAAATCACTATGGCAAGAAATAAGGTGGATTAAATTCTGACCAAAAACAAAAAGGATTTAGAGGTCCTTCACCTACAAGACAACATGATCCTACCAGGTTCAATCAATCTTTTCAAGGTTACTATTGATGCGAAATTAGTGCTTGATTAATGTCTTATGGGAAACTCAATTTAAGGGGGACCTTTTGCGCTAAACTGAGTGACCTCCAGATTTTTAAAGAAGTCAGCTTCTTTTATAATGGGTTTTGGAAAGGGAAAATGAAACGTATATAATGAAGCAAAGACTAATCTAAGGCGATGTGCCAAAATCTACTGATGGGCATGATAAATCATAGATTTAGGGGCCTAAATGGTGTTGTTGCATCCAAAATATCAGAGACTTAAAACTATAGCATAGACAATTCATTTATTGACATAAAATAATATTGCATACATCCTCGCTACTAAGAAGAGTCATTAAACATGATTTAGGTAAGCAAGCTTGTATTCAACATATACAGAAGTTCTTCAAATGAAATGCTTAAGACAATATAAAGCATAGTTTACGGTTTAATCAAAGCATGAAAAATAGAAAGGCCGAACAATTGGCACAGTCTGAAATTTTCTTGCAAATAAAAGTAAAAGAGGCCTGGTGTCTTTGCTAAAACCAGCGTGTTTTTCTAAAAAAAAAATTTGGACCATCTCTCATCGACAGAGAGAGTATATATAGCAAGAAACGAAAACTCCCACCGCTTTGGAGAACTGCAACAGAAAAGATCCCGCAATCCTTTGCAATGATGCCTAAATCAGAAGATTCCCAAGGCCATTACAACGGCATCAAGCTAGAGCACAGCATCCGGTCATCCAGGTGCAGGTGCATCCTTCGTAATGATGGCGGTGGTTCCAACCAGGCTCTAGGCGACAAGTTTCATCCACCACTGCAAATGAATTATGACGAGCGGCACCCAATAGCATTATTTCCCTTAGCCAGCTTATCGCCTGCTCTACAGATCAATCGTAAGGCATGTGGCAGCCTTTTGTTGCCCGCACGAAACTTTCTCCCATTGCTTCCGAGAGATTGCGAAGATGCAACATGTGTCCAATGGGCGGAGATCCTTATCACAGCAAAGGGAAAGTTCAAACAACTCGTCGTAAAGGACGTGTGGTAGCATTTCGCTGCCCGTGGTTGTTTATTTCATCCCCGCATGAAAAACTTGCAATCCGCCGCCACGTAGCATGATGTAGGACCCTCTGACACTTTTTAAAAATGACGGCCCTGCAGAAGCCTTTCACAACCCAAAGAGACTTTAAAGAAATAAGAAATAAAACCTCCCGCAAGTGCGACATGTGGGCTGGCGCGCTCCTCGGAGACCCGAAAGGGGAAGCCATTACCGAAGCGTGAGAAAGAGTAGGTACGCAAAGTGGTAGATCAAAACTTTGATAAACTACCGAGCAAAAAATCAGTGATGCACAGGCCGGCGCACACACAATACAAAAAGAAACCCAAAGGGAGCTACTCAAATATTTATTTTAGAGTTACTATTTCTCTTGCAATAAATTTTGACATAAGGCTATAAATTGTAGGTCTAGAAGGAATGTTAAAATGGGTAGAAGATCATTTTTTCCTCAAAGAAAAAATACTATTTCATTCCATGGATATTGTTATGCCTACAACAATTTTGGTCATAAAGCTGCTGAGTGTAGATCTAAGGTGAAGAGGAACAAATTTTTTCTAGAGCACAACATTGTGTGCTACAAATGCAATAAAGTGGGAAATAAGGAAAATTGTTGCAAAAGTGGTTCTAAGAAGATATCAATTTAGAACAAAAAAATGGATGAAACCCTTGATCAAGAAAAGAAGAGTAGTGAAGTGGTCTAGAAGGAAGAACAAGCTCAAAAAAATGAGAAGGTGGATGATTCTACACTTGTGCATTTTGCACAAGATCCTAAGACAAACTAAGATAGAGTATTATCTCAAGGGGAGATTTCATTTCAAAGCTTTTAGCCCCCTAAAAAGGACAAAGTTGCTGAAGATTTTAGTAGGAAAGAGGAATTAGATCAAACATGTTGGTGTACAAATTTATTGTGTAAGAATGAACCTTTTGATGAAGGTTATAGTGCAAGTAGAAGATGTGCAAAGGTAGGTACACATGTTCTGATTGAGTTTATTCTAGTTTGGTGTACTACACATGAAGATGAGTTTCAAAAGTTTTTGAAGGCATTCATAGTGTATACTCTAAGGCAGAGTCATGATATTATGGTCCACCCCTCTTCACAGAGAAAGATTTTGTCTTGTGGTTCAGAAGATAAGTTGGTTAAGATGTGAAGGTTTTATATCCAAGTTTTCAAGTCTTTACACCTTCTAAAGTAAAAGGCTGTAAGTGACAGTGTTTTGATTTGTGCTCTTGAAAAATAAAGTAATGATGAAGGCTTGTTGGAATGCTCCACATTCCTCAGGAAAAGAATTTTTGTTCATGTAGTCTTGTGGACATGTTTAGGGATGTTCAATGCATGCTATTTTGTAGTATCAGGTGTTTTGGTGATCCACAATTTTAGTTTTCAAATGACAATGTGCTACAATTAGTTTTAGATGCCTATCTATTCTACAAAACATATGTTTGGGTACTTTTGCTAATTGGTGTATGTAGAAATCAGTTATATGAGTCTTTGTGGACATTATACATGTCGCAATATATTCTAGGGTCGATATGCATGCAGTATGTTTGGTTGCCAAATTTCAAGCTAATCATAAGCAATCTCATGAGAAAGCAATGAAAAGAATATTCAGATTTTTGAAGGGAACTTCAAATTATAGTTTATGGTATAACAAGGATGACAATTTCTCTATGATTTCTTATACATATACTGACTCAGTAGGATGTGTGGATGAATGGAGAAGTACAAGTGGTAGTGCATTTTACTTTGGAGATAGATTGGTCTCCTAATTTAGTAAGAAGCAGGACTTAGTTTCCTTATCCATAAACAAATATGAATATATTGCTACAACATCTTGTTGCACTTAGGTATTTTGGATGAAGTAGACTTTAAAGGATGTAAAGGTTGTATATGATGATCTAATTCTTATATTGTGTGATAATACCAGTACAATTAATATTTAAAAAAATATGATGATACATTCAAGAACCAAGCACTTTCCTATTTGGTATCACTTTCTAAGGGAGAAGATTGTAGAGCATGAAGTCGGATTGGAGTATTTTCCTACTAAGGATTAGATTGCATATATCTTCATTAAGGTGCTTTCAAAAGATACTTTTGAGTATCTTTGACAAAAGTTAGGGGTTATTGCCTCTCCTTGTTCTATCTAGATGCATAATTGATGCATCTATCTAGGGGAAGAAATTCAAGTCATATATTTTTCTCCTGGATTGATGTGTGCTACCTCTCAAGGGGAGTTTTTAGTATGGGGGAGCTAGTATAGTTACTTGAAGAAGATTTGCAATTGCTAGTCAAAGGGGGAGAATATTTTATTGTTTCAATTGAAGATCTTTGGCCCTTAGTGCTTGAAGTCAGAGAATGTGCTATTATGTAGGTGTGTGTGGCCCTTTTTCATTGATGTCAAATGGGAGAGTGAGCAGGTGTATGTTTCGATCAATACCAAAGGGGGAGATTATTGGCAGTGGTTGTCATTGATGTCAACACTTGGTGATTTTTTTTTTGGTTTTCATTGATGTCAACACTTGAAATTGATGTATGTTTGGCATTGGTTATCATTTTTGCGTTGGTTTTCATTGCTGATGTCTTGGTGAGGTTGTTACAATGGTTGTTTTATTGTCATAGTTGTCAACACTTGGGAATATTGTTGCATTGGCTATCATTTTTGAAAACATTCAATTTTGGTTGTCATTGATTTCTTGGTGACACTTGAGGATATTGTTGTGTTGTCAACACTTGATGAGATCATTGCACATGTTTGTGAGATTGTTGTTTGGCATTAATTTTCATTGTTTCTTCTATCATTGGTTGATACTCTATGTTGCTAAAGTTCATGGTTGGATGTCATGCCTTTTCTGATGATAATGAAAGAAGTATTGAGTATGGTTGCTATCAGTAGAGTTGATTTCATGATATTCTATTAAGATGAGGATTAGAAGTATTGCTTGTGAATGTCAAATCTGGACTTGATCAAACATAGACAAATATAAGAACATTAGTCATTTTCAATAGGTCAAATAAAGAATTCCCCATGAAATTGTTGATCAAGCATAGAGAAGAAAACATGAAATAAAGCATGTAACATAAGAAAATAAACATGTAAATCTAATCTAAATCAACCAAACCTCCATCCCATAGGGGGATTGGTGCTACTTTGATGTGGAAAGTAGCCCTTTCCCAAACCCTTTGATAAGCTTCCAAGATGTAGATGATTCCAAGTATGATATTGGTGCAAAGTGATAATGGAAACAAGCTAAGATGTAATGAAAAAGAGTGATGAATGCGCCTATAGTAAAATTTCATGTGATTGTGGATCCATTTCAAGTAGAAGAGGCCTCTACTTATAGGAGTGAAGGGTTGAAGAATAGATGAATTTGGTGAATGTGGGACTAAAATGAGATTCAATAGCATTGTGACACTTGTCACAAGGCTAATGAAAGCCATGGAGATATGTGCTCACACATGTGTGAGCACATCTTGGGAGAAGGGATGTGTAGAGGTAAGGCATGTTAGATGGATTTGTAAGAGAATGTAAGAAAAATTATTGAAAATGGTTGAGATGTAAGAGGGACAAGATGGAATGTAAGAGGCCATTTAAGGAAAAGGTGGCTCTTGTAAGAGCATTTAAGACCTTTGTAAGAGGCTTTAAAAGCCTTTAGGAGGGAAATTCAAGTTGAGGGAATATTCCACAGAATATTCCTTTGAGAGGAAAATAGGCTATTTAGTTAATTAGAAGAAATTATTTTCATGTGCAACTTGGTTAGTTGACCAAGGTTGAGTCAAAAGCTAGAGAAATGGGTAATGAGGATTAGGGAGTGATTTAGAGTTAATTGATTCAGACTGTAATCAACTCAAGTGAGTTAGGGGATTTATGTCATTTGATTTAAATAATTTGATTTATTTAATAAAATGAGAGGATTTTAAGGTTTTAATTAAATAAAATGATTTATTTAATTAAAAGTGATGAACATTAGGTAGGAGAGGATAAATTAATTTGATAAATTTAATTACTTGATTAATAGTAGAAGTTGATGAATTTAACTAAATAATAAATATTATTTAATTAATTAGTTAGTGCAGAAATGATTTACGAGGAAGTGATGTTAATTAATTAGAATAAGATGATTGGACTATTGGAGTGTCTACATTTTTCCCCTCTTTAAAGTGATGTACTTACTACGTTGGTTCAAAGAATAACACTATCGAGATCGATTTTTTTTTTTTTAATTTTTTTTGGATGCCCCATTGCTGCGCCAATGGAAGGAATTACGCTGCTATACTACCCCCTCGAGAGGTCGGGATTTTTTTTTTTTTTAGGTTGAGCTCACGACAAATATGCTTTTTGGATGTATGGATGTATGCATGGATGCGTTTATATGTGATATGTTTATGCTATGGATGTAATGAATGGTTATGAGATGGTTAGACTAATAGATCTATATTATGATGATGATGCAAATGAGATGGATTTAGATGCTTAGAATAATAAATCTATATTATCCTAAACAACTTAAATGATAATGCAAGTGAGATGATGAGATGACTTAAGAAGCTTAGAATAACAAATCTATATTATCCTAAACAACTTAAATGATGATGTGATGCATGGATTATGTTTCCTCTTATGATGAGATACCATGATTATGCAGGATGTTGATGGTTTATGGATGCAGGATGGATGTATTGCTATTTTGGTGAATGTCATGGTACCCTGTTAGCATGAAAGAGGATAGAAGAATGAAAGGGATCAACCCTTGATTCTAAGAAGATGCAAAAGTCCAACAATTCCATGAGTTGTCGAGACTTTATTAGATATGATGATGAGTGATGATAATTTGCTTATCGAGCACTTGGGACACAAACAACACAACTTTCCTTATATTTGATAACACACGTAGATATGATGCATCAAGGTATGGATAACTAGGATGGGGTGGTATCTAGTGCAATGGAATTTGACTCAACAAACAGATAGGAGTATCCTTGTTCACACCTAACATACAAAAACTTTGATAGGATGTACTTTGGAAGGTTCAAACATCTCAAACCAAAACATGAAAAGGCATAACCTTCCCATGTAATAGTCAAAAAAATGTTCAAATCATCCTCCACATGTACCTAACAAAGTAAGTATTTGCCAAGTTTATATTACGAGGACATCCAACAAGCACGACAAATGAAAGATTATGTTCAATGCCCCATTCCTTTCTCTCTAAATCTTTTTGATAGACATCATCCAGAGGTCATCGGAGTGAGCATAATAAGATAAATCATAAGAAAAGATCAAACAAATAAACAAGCTGATGTTCTTCATACCTCTAGCCAAGACTAAAACTATGGTGATGTATGATGTTGATGTCCATTGTAGGAAAGATGTATCCTAGGACATGATGTTATCAGATGATTTTGAGACTAACGAGATGATGGGATATTGATACCAAGAGTGGATCAACTTGTTTACCTATTGAGCTAGACTTAAGACCCTGATGTTTGAGTTTACACTTTTTAATTTTCCATACTTGTTTTTGTTTGTTTTTCCAAAGGTTGAAGATGACAATTGATTTATTGTGAGTGGATGCTTATTGTGGGTGAAAGTGAAATGGGACAAATGATTTTGGGTTTTTTTTATTGTTTTGGTATTTTGAAATGTTCTGAGGTTGTCTTGGATTTTTGAGATGTTTTACAAAATGTTTTGATTTTCCAAAATTTTCAATGTTTTTGTGTTTTATGAGATTTGACCAAGAACCTAACGTAAGAAGGTCTATCTTGGGGGCTGATCAAAGATTATCCTTTCCTAAGTTATACACGTAGAGACCACATAGTTTGACTGATATAGACTTGTTTATTGATGAAGATTATGAACATGTATGGATTATCAGTTTATTATGATAGACTCCTAAGGACTAACCTAATGTCTTAGGGGCCGATCAAAAATTAGCCTTGCCTACGTTCAATCTTAGAGACAATGTAGTTCGACATGGTAACTATGTTTTTAAATTTTTCTATTTTTGACCTATTTTTGGAGATTTGATATGTTTTGGATGTTTTTATATTTTTTGATTTTATGAATGTTTTTTTGGTTTTTCAATGTTATGAAAGATTTCAAGGATATACACAAATCTAATCCGATGTAGGTATAAGGACATGCCCCCAATATGATGCAATAGACTACCTCGATATAGGCCGGACTTAACTAACCTTAAAAGTATTCCAAGTAGTAATATGGATGGAACATGATACGCGGATATGTTTTGGATGTTTTTATATTTTTTGATTTTATGAATGTTTTTTGGGTTTTTCAATGTTATGAAAGATTTCAAGGATATACACAAATCCAATCTGATGTAGGTATAAGGACATGCCCCCAATATGATGCAATAGACTACCTCGATATAGGTTGGACGAACTGACCTTAAAAGTATGCCAAGTAGTTCTAGGATGGAACATGATACGTACACAAGATTGAGCCATGATACAGACGTGAATGGGTGATGGAAAGAGCAATGGAAATACAATGAGTGAATGTTATGGAAAGTGAGGTGGAACAAGCAAAAGAATCCATGGTGGATGGGAAGTGCTTTATTTACGCAAGGCGCCTAACTACCAGGTTTTCACCAAGGTACTCACCCAAAGTGCTATCGAAGTGGTTTTCACTAGAGGACAATTTTTTTCTTTACTATTTTTAATCCTTTTTCTATTTTTTTTGGATTTTATCATTTTTTGATTTTTTTTTTGTATTTTGGATTTATACCTTGCAAGGTTAGGCATAAATTTTTTTGAGATGGGAGCTATTGATGGGCTCCTACAAAGGCTCACCTTCTGGTATGGACAACTAATATGCTCCTAATTTGTAACTGACTGTGATGATGAAGGGTCCCTATGGATTAAAAAATATCCCTAGAGCTCCCTTCAGGTTGATATTATTTTGTTGAGCCCTGACACGCGCTTCATATGTTTGTATATCTCTAGGCCCTTTTTGAAGAGTTTCACCCACTTTCTCAATGTGTCTGTTGCACACTCCTTGGAAAGATTTCCTCCCTTGCTTCTCTGTCAAGCCCCGCCATGCCTCTATGTGTTAGCAGTGCAAGACTTTGTGAGCCCTCTCCCCTTTGCTTCCCTACCAAGCTCCGCCCGTGTGCCACATAGCATCACTTCATGGAAACCTTGTGGAAGACCCTATAGTCAATGCTCGAGATGAAGACTTCTCCATGTGTCTTCTCCATGAGGATTTTCATCGTAAGGAAGGGAAGAATGAATGACAAGCCCCACCATGTCACCAAGTGTCCTAACCAACTTTGTGGGCGAGCGACACATGTTTGCATGGGAATTTTGCTGCTTCCGCATTGGGACCATAGTCATCATTTGTAGAGGGATGTCTTGTTCAAAGGCGATTGCATTCTATGTTTCAGAATCTTTATGTTGCAACAGCCTTGGGAAATCATTACAACAAACATCATTGCTCGTGCCTAGGAATATTTTCAGTTACTATCTCTCAAGTGGTGGGATGCTCTTCTATATACACTACTTCAAATTTTTTAAATTCATTTCAGAGAATACACAAAGAAATTATTGAAAGACACCAAGCCTTTGTATTGTTTTTTGGATTATTGTATTAAGACTCACAACCTGTGCCATTTTTTTGGCTCTCTCTGCTTTAGTTAGTTGACCAAACATTATACCGTGGTTGTTATTGTGTCGAAAGGCTTATTTGCAAAACTCTATAATCTCAATATATGTTTGCTAATTCAAACCATGTCTTAGAATCTTCTTTTCAGTGAATGTGTATGGAAGTTATTTTATGTTATTTGATAGATTACTTGGGTTTTTCATCTATACTTTTTGTTATTTTTGGACATGCAGATTGTTGAATGGGCCCTTAAATCTCATCTGAAAGAAAGATTTACTGTGCCCATACTTAATTCTTGGTGCATCGCCTTAGTTTAAACTTTATTTTTTATATCTACTTCCTTTTCCCATTCTAAACCCCCAATTACAGAAGGAGCCGACTTCTTTAAAAAACCCATAGGTTACTCAATTTAATGCAATTTTTTTGCCCCATTAACCGAGTTTCCCATAAGGCTGTTGCTTAGCATTTTTAAGCGTCATCAGTTCTTTTTCTGGCATGCCTAGTTGGACTACTTAAATGTATCTAAATCTAAAGTGGGTGTATGAGCCATAGGCCTGTTATTAGATCCCAAACAGTGAAACATGGACTGCTAGTGCCACCACTGGTAATAGTACGAACAAAACCCATCCAACGAACGTCCTGACCCTTCCACCAACTATGTTGCCAATTGCTAACAAATTTTTTTTGGCATGGGACACCAGAAGTCCTCTTATAACACTAGTAGCACTTGTCATTTGGGCCCCTATCCCAACCTCTGCTTAAAAAGTTGTACCAAAATTCATTGGGGAAGGCTCGAAAACACCATCCGAACATCTCCAAGATGTGGCAGACGTGTGTTTGGTGCATGGTGTTATCGACCAAAATGTCATGCTAAGGTTGCTTGCAGCCTCTTTCAAAGGCAGAAGCTAGATTTGTATGACACTCTAGAGGCTAACACTTACAGAAAATTCGATGAGCTTCGAGATCCTTTCTATGAGATATTTTCAAATAATGATCGGCTCCATGCAACAACCTGTGACCATAAAGCATGCCCCATATCACAAGTAGAATTTGAAAATAAATGACTACATGACTAAAACTTTTAGTCACAACAACTAAAGATGTCTAAATAAATGACTAATTTGATCATTATAAGTGATTAATTTGATTGTGGGGTAAAATTCATAACTAAATAATTAGTCACACAAACAAGAATTAGACAATATGATATTAAAGTGGATAATTAAAAAAATTTGAATTGAGGGAGTATTGTATTATAATATAATATAATATATTATAATATAATATAATATATTATAATATAATATGATATTAATATAATTATAATATAATATTTATTATATTATAATATATTATAATATATATTATATGATATTATATAATATAATATTATATATTATATATATAATATAATATAATATAATATTATATAATTATAATATTATATTATTAATATCATAATATTATATAATAGTATACTATTATAATATATTTAATAATATTTATTATGCAAAATCGGAGATTATATATTATAGTTTATTTATTTTGAAATCCAAAAAATATAGAAAAATAAAGCGGGAAAATAAAGTGGCAAAATCTTTACAATAATTTTCATTTTAATAAACATACTTTAAAACCCTAAAATAAACACAGGCTCACCAAATTGGACAAATGAAAGGTCAATACCAACGATGAAGAGTTTGGAGGAGCTAAAACCAACAATAGTGGGGGCCCTCTCTCTCCTTCTTTGAACGGTCTTGGTTAGATGCAACTCAACTTTGCTGGTTGCTGGTAATGGATGACGAAGAGACCAAATTTCAAATGCCTACAGCTTGGGAGAAAATTTGGTAATTTCATTATTTATTAGGGGCTCTAGTAATTTTATTTTTAATAAAACATGCTCTAAAACCCTTGTTGAAACATTATTTTTAGGCTACAACTCACCAAATTGGATATCGTAATGTAAAGGATGTTGAAATGTTAAAGGATGTCGTAATGTTAAAACCTAACGTGCTCATTATTACTATCTTTGGTCGTATTTTCATTTTAATAAACATACTCTAAAACCCTCGTTGAAATTTTATTTTCAGGTTACAACTCACCACACTTGTGAGTTTGATATCCATGCTTGATAACCAGGTTACTAATCTTTGTAGATATTCTATTTCATGTTTGATATCCATTCTCATTTACTTGTAACTGTAGTGAATTTTTTGGATGATTTATGCATCCCAATATTGTTGATCTGTCTTTTTTGTCATATGGTGAATCTTTTTGGTAATGCAATTTTTTTTTTATCTTATGATTCTTTCTCAAAACTTTTGGGGTAGGAGAAGATTGATAGAACATGTTTATTATTTTGAAATATAACTACTTGCCACCAGTGTCTTCACAACAAAAGATATAGAAAAAAACTACCAAACAAATGCTTCCTTTATAAATAGCTATAGATGACACATAAGGAAATGTATATGAAAATATAAATGAAATTTGAATTAGTTGATAACAAATGATGGAAATATAAATACAATCTTCTATATTAGTCTCCTCTCTATTGGTGTGCTAACTGACATAAATGATGATACAAAAAATGTGTTACTTGGTACTACCTGCTTAACTCCATCTTGGATTCCTGCCATGTGATGCATATATATATATATATCTGTTCCGAAGTTGGGTATAATAGCAGTTTGTGAAATATGAACATTACAGTCAACTAAGCTCTTACTAGTCTAGCTTCTCTATAATTGCATGTCATGTAGTTATTTTCTTCTTCCAGCTCCACATATTTAAGGAATATTTAGAATCTTGTTCTTGGTGTCTTAACACCCAATTGGGCTCTTTCTACCACTATAGCTTTCAACTGTTGATTTTCTCATATCAATTTTGTTTTTTTTTTTCGATAAAAGGTAGATTACCTATATTGTGTATATATTTAATAAGCATAAAGATTACATAAAAAACAAGAATTATAGTACTAGCCGTGAAATTACATTTCCTGTAACAAAATACTCCATTTACTGGTAGATATGGAATTATGAGGAACTGAAAGTGGAATTTAAAACAATCTGTATAATTTTTCTTTACAGAAATATTCTATTACAAAGCATATAATCCATATCTAGTAGATATATCTTCATTTTTTAGTATGTTTCAAAAAAACCAGACATTCAAAAGATATTTATTCTTCCATCGATCTTGAGTTAGCAGATGCATCAACCTTGTAGAGGTTTGCTATATTACCAATATCTCCTTGTTGTTCACCCACCTCCATTGTGGTGTTATTTGTTGAGGCTTCCTCCCTGCACATGTTCAAATCAATAGAATTGTGCCCTAGGTCTTCATCATCTTTGTTGACTTCTAGAGAAACTAGAATATTTCTGGCTAGACCCATAGCCCTAGGCCCATGTTGAATGTGATGTGAAAGGATGAATGAAACTACAAAGTATTTCTCTTTGCACCTTTCCACCAACTCATGGCCAAGCTCATTAGCATGACTATTGAGAACCTTATATAATGTCTAGGTATCATCATTATGAAGCCCTTTCTTTATTACCCCATAAACTTGTTTGTATGCCAACTTTTTCCTCATTTAATATTTTGGAAAAAGACCACAAACATAGGCCTTTCCTTTCTCCAATTTGTAGGATTGAGTTACTTGGAGTAGTTCACCATTATCTAGATAATTTAAAGACAAAATCTTGTACAACTATTGAGAGAAATTCATATGACTACACCAAATACATCATTCAATAGAAAAATGGAGAGAAGTTGTGTAGGAAAAAGCAATCTTGGAGAGTCAGGGAAAAGGATTTCATCACCAATTATAGTTTTGATACTGTCTAGAAGATTTGGATAGGACACCTTCAAAACTTTGGACATTTGGAAATCTGCTGCCTCATCAAAAAATGGAAGTTCACCATCCCTAATTTGCACTTCTATCCTAAAGTTTTTATGAAGATATTCCATCTTATGCCGACACACAACAAAGGAAATATGATTTGGACTTAACCATTGTCAACCCACTATTTCTCCCTCCCAATTTGCAAATAACAAATGAAAAAGTAGAGCATTTCCTAGACTTTTAATGCAATCACTATTGTTTTGGAGAGACACAAAACAAATAATGAGAGAAAAGGGATTTTTACCTTTACCTTCAACCTTTTTGTTAGCAGAAAACTACAATGCCATGGACACAACTGCAACAAGCCTTGAAGACCAATTAACCTAAATGCTTGCAAAGAAAATCCTTTCGTATTCTTATAAAGGAAATATCTAGTATGATGTTTGTTGGAAGTCATCATGAAAGTAGGTTGCAAAAACCTAATGGCACAAAACAAATCCCTTCATTGAATTCGCACAGGGAAATATTTGTAACGTTTTCAAAATATTTACATGATTATTATAAATAGTGCAGTGCTAAGCCAAATGCATATTACAGTTGTAGTAATTAATCCAAGTCATCTTTCAAATTTTCTCCAACTGTCAAATGAATAGACTCAAATCTGCCATGTGTTACTATGCAAATATTTTCCAATTTTGAAAAGACTTGGCATGTGCGAATTAATTAATATGGAAGATCTCACTGATGCCAAATATTTTGAATGAGGAAAGCCTTTTGCAGGAAGTACCATGCTCCATTGGATTTGGAGATGGTTGTAGTACCATGTGCCATCAAGTATGAAGACGTGAAACATGTGTCTCAACATATCTATGATGCGAAATAAATGGTCACGTACACCGAACAGTGACGACTGTTGATGATGTGAGAGTTTAAATCACTAGCATTCCTCCAACTCATCCATGTTGGAAATCGAATAGGAAGTTACGTCTCCAACTCTCCTCCAAGTTACTCATCCATGTGGACGATCGAAGAGGAAGATACACCTCCAACTCACCTTCATTTCTTCATCGTGGGGAAGAAAAATACTTCTAGTTTACTTTCAAGTCTTAACATGGGGAAGCAAAACACTTGAAATCATGTTTCAAATTCCACCTTTAGCAGCTACATGAAAAACTTGTTAGAGAAAAGCAACCCTGCAAAAACAATACCGATTAGTATTTAAATTTTAAATTTTGCACTACAATAAAATGAATTTATTTCTTTTATTTTTCCTCTTTTTTGTTCTCCATTTAGTCACTTGGTCAAAGTAAAGACTTTGTAATTGTAAAACATTCCTTCCAGATACTGGGAAAAAATACATCACTTGTGTTGTGTTATTTGACACTAGTCAACAAGTTAAGCTTTTTATGTCTCTGTCAATGATGCATTGTATCTCCTAAGTAATATTATAAGAGCTTGCTTCATAAGAAATTACCTCTGGAACTTGATCACAACCCAAAGTAGAAAATTGATTTGCTAATTTTTTTCCTTCTCTATAAGTGTGTGTGATATGGAATTTCTCCAAGGCTTCTAGTAACTTCCATATTTGAAGCAGGAAATATGAAATTTTCCAACTAATATGTGTTTTGCTTCTACAAGCATTTATGATTACTTGACAATCACCTTCAACATGGAGATTTAAGTGATTCAACTATATTTCCATTTGCAAACCTAACAATAGGCTCTGAACTTCAACAACATTATTTGTTCTTGATGGTAATTTGAATGATATTTCTTTAATTAAAATCCCCTCTAAATTTCTCAACATAGTGCCGACACCTGATTTCCCAGGGTTACCTTTAGAGGCTCCATCGAAATTCAACTTAACAAAATCCAACTAAAGGTGGCTTCCAAATTATTGATTTCCTATCAATTTTGTTGACTCTAGGAACATGTACAGTGCCTCTAAAAGGAATGACCAGATTAGGCCAATTTTTTATCTGCCTAGAATCCCAATATGTGAAAACTGAATCATTACTCTTATAATTATGAACAAAAGAGTTAACAAGTTCACATATTGAAGTTTCTAATTTATGAAGCATTTTCTCAATATTTGAAGTTTGCTTACAAAATATCCTTTTATTTCATTCCCACCAGATTGACCATAAGACAACAGAGGGAATAATTTTCCAAATACAAGCATAGAGAGATGACTGATGAAGAAGAGTCCAACTTGAAATGAAATCCAAAAGTGAAGCTAGAGTAGGAGCATACCAACTTAATTTAGCTTGAATAAATTTCCAACAGTCATTTGCAAAAGAGGATTGTAGAAAAAGGTGATTAACATCTTCTAGAGCTGGTCCACAAAGCACACAATTAAAAGGATTAGAGATTCCCAACTTGTGCAATCTTGAGCTTGTTAAAATCTTGTTTGTTAATGCAAGCCAGGTAAAACAACCATATTTTTGTAAAATTGCAGAGTCCCAACTCATATCAGTTTTGTTATTTTGTTTTGAAAATTGGAAATATCTGAAATAATCTATTTATTCACTTTTCATAGTTATACATTTCAGTTTTATGTATGCATTTTTAATTCGATGATCAAAATAGTTTTGTATCTTTCATTATCCAATTCACTCATTCTATGGAGTATAGAATTTTCTTCTTCCTCTTTTTTCAAATCCTACTCAACCAATGATACCAGTCTTCTCTCACAACATAAATCATCTTAATAGAAACAACCTTGAACTAAATCTTCTTGTGATGTTGATCTTCCAATCACTAATCTGAACACATGTAGGCTGGGTTTGCAGCTCCAAGCAAATACCTTCTTGTATTTTTAGTGTGGCATCACTACTGATTTTCAGCTTGCAAATTTTATGACACTTGAAAGTAACTTTGCAAAGCACATTTCATTTATTTGGGATCCATGTGTGCAACAAGACAAAGTTTGGGACCCGAAAGAACACATTTTTCAAAAACTGACCAAGTGACACTTACTTTTTTGGGCGAAGAGTTGATTGTATCAATTGAAATTATTCACACATCAGTGAATCAAGGTGTTATTGATGAAGTTCATTAGATTCATTGGTCTTTAACAATTTTATTTCCAGGGGGAAATGATTCAATTAAGTTGAGCTTAGGGTCTAGAACAAGTTCATCTGGCCTGAACACAAGGATGCCACATTTTGCACACTTGCGAGTTCGGAGAACTGAAGTTATCTTTAGTGATTTTCTCTAAATTAAGCATGTTTGTGGTTGTATTTTTTGTTGGTTTTGTGCACATTAATTTTTGTTTACACTTGGCTTTATTTTTTTTTATTGGGTAAACTACACAGATTTGAGTTATCTCTTTGTAAACTTCCCCTGGAACTTGTACTTCGCTATTAATTTGACTGAAGTGTTTTGCAATGTTTTATTTTATGGAATTTTGAGTTAAAATTATTTGTTTTCTTTTTGTTGCAGAGAAACCTAAATTGAAGGCTTCTTTGGAAATAAAAAAAGAGGGTTTGAAAGAGGGATTGTAACAACATATTGTAGCACAATCATCTCAAATGTTCATCACCAAAATATTTTGCGTTCACTGGATGTTTTTCTCAAGGCCTAGAAAGACTTTTGGTGTATGAATATATTGAAAAAAAAGCCTTGATTTGTAAATATTTGTAAAGTATTGTGATCAAGTGGTTATACCTATTCTAAATCATGCACAACAAAATGCAAGAAGAAAGGAAAAGACACTAAACACCTCAAGATAGGGCTACGTTAACTCAAACAAAAGAAAAGATGAAAAAGAAGAGATTTTACCTTGCAAGAGTTGATCTTTGGTTGGCCCTTGGATTTTTGATTTTGTGTGCTCCTTTGATGGCAAGATGTGATGTAAATGGATTCAAAATGAAGAGGATTTGATGTAGATTCAAATGATGAAGGTGGGTATTTTAGTAGATGAATGCAATAGATGGAATGCAAGCTTGAAAATGTGAAACAATGGTGGATATGAGAACTTGATAGTAGAAGAGTTGAAGGCTTGAGCTTGAAGATGCATAATGTGTTATTTGAATGCCAAAAATAATATATTGTTTTTAGAATGAAAGAAAAATTTTCATTTTATGGGAAGAAGCCCTAGAGAAATGGACGGTTGAGATCTTGCCAACATGGGAAAGATGAAGGGCTATGGTGAGTTGAGGACTCACAAGCCCTCACATCTTTCTATGTGGAAGATGAAGTGTCACAAAGAAAAATGAGCTAGAGAGGGTACAAATGATGTGGAGGTACTTGCAAGTACCTTGGGCTAAGGATGATGATGACAAGTGAGAGGACCATGGGAATGAGAGAATTTGTTGGGATAATAAATGTGAATTTTAAATTCACATGATTGAGAGTATCTTGTGGATAAGACAAGGTTCCCAAAAAGGAAGTTGAGAAGTACCTTGGATAAGACAAGGTCCCCAAAAAGTAGGACTTTGACCCATGTGAGTAATGTGACTTCTCAATAATCACATGGGGAAGAGAAGATTCCTTGGAGGAGTAAAAGTGAATTTTAAATTCACATGGGGAAGAAAAAAAGAATTAGAAATTCCTTGGGGAATGGGAGAGTTGACTAAGATGTTGATTGGATTAGCTGATCAGTGATTAGAAGACAGTTAGTAGCTAATGAAGATTAGGAGCCAAATTATAAAAGTTTGAGGATGTGACACATCCTAATCAAGGATTAGACAAGTGCAC